>SNQJ01S0007983.1:75519-97446 GCA_010110895.2 Picea sitchensis | reverse complement strand
AAGAATTTCATAACAGCCTGTGTGGAGGGCACCATTTCTGGAAATCCACAGTCCACAAAATCCTCAGGGTTGGATACTAGTGGCCTACCGTGTTCATTGACATCTACAAAGGGGTCAGAGCCTGCATCAAATGTCAAAACTTTGCAGGAAAGCAACAACTCAATTCTTTGTCGTTAAATCCGGTGGTGGTTTCAGGACCTTTCCAATAGTGGGGCCTAGATTTCATTGGAGAAATTCACCCTTCTTCTAGTGGGCAACACAGGTGGATCCTAACTGCTACAAATTTCTTTACCAAGTGGATCGAAGCTATCCCTACCAGGAGTGCTTCCCACAAGGTAATCATTGGATTCCTAGAGGACCTCATCACGAGATTCGGCTACCCAAGTAAAATTTCTGTGAGCAGTTCAGAATCAAGTTGATTCACTCCACCCCATATTATCCATAGGGAAATGGTTTAGCAGAATCCTCCAACAAAATCCTGATAAGGATCATCAAAAGGATGTTGGAAGACAACAAGAAGGCCTGGCATTCCAGATGAAAATTTTCTCTATGGGCCGACTGAGGGACCACAAAGAGATCTATCAGCGTCTCTCCTTTCCAATTAGTCTATGGAGCGGAGGCTATTTTCCCTTCTCATTTAGCCATTCTTGTAGAAAAATTCCTCCAGGACAATCAGGAGAAGCCTGACGACATGATCAGAAGGATTCATCAGTTAGTGGAGGTCCAGTAGGCTAGGGAGTAGACGGTGGACAGAATTCAGGACCATCAGCAAAAGATCCAACAGGTTTTCAATAAGAAGGCCAAGAAGGAGTGGTTCCAGATAGGAGACATGGTGCTGAAATGGGATGCTCCTAAGCAAGATAAGGGAAAACACAACAAATTTGAATCCTTGTGGATCAGGCCTTTCAAAATCTTTGAGACTTTCTCAAATAGCACATACAGGTTGTGAGGTTTCAAAGGTGAAGAAGTTTTCAGTAGCCTAGTGAATGGGCATTTTCTGAAGAAATGCTTTGTTTGAGTCTCAGATGGCTCCTTTGTTTGTAAATATTGTCCTTTTTGTTTCTTTGTTTATTTTTGTTTTTATTTTTCATCTTAATAATGAATCCATAGCCCAACTGCAAGGCACTGGAACTGCAAAATGAGTCCTTAGAGCATCGTAGCGATGACTCTATCCCCCATGGAGCCTAATGTTAGCAAAAATTTTGGTATCGGGGCACGAAGGTACACCGGTCTACAGGATTGCCCAGGAACCGCCCAAGCACAGCACCGAGGAGCCCCTTTTTAGTTACAATTCGAGGGAATGGGCGAAGTTTTGTTGACAACCACCGAGATCCACCTATAAAGTTGATCAATGGTTGTCAGGATTTTGAGGCTACCAGGTTGCCCCGGGGTTAAAGCAAGAGATAGCTCCAATAATTTAAGACAAATCTGGTTCATCTGATCCAATTGAGATAGGTGGTTTCCAGTCAGTGTATCGGGGATCGGAGTTTCGGGAAACAAGGAGCCTCCCATTCATTGCAGTTGAGATCGTTGATCGGCAAAATGCCGAAAGTGCCTTTGAAGCCGAGCCCATGGTCCTAGCACTAAGTCACTTCAAGCGAGCCTGTAAATGAGGGAGACTCCCTTTTAAATATCAAATACCCCCTCATCCATTCATCCTAAGGATGTGTGGCGCGAGATCTAGTCGCATTGGTGTTTCGACATTCGGGAGTTTGAGGGGCGAGACTTTCATGTTGTTCTACATCTCAAAACCCCAAACCCTGATAGTGATGAAAGCACCAAAAGTAGGGCCCATGGTATCATGAAGAATTTTCAGTCGTCCATCCAAAGGGGACACCTGGTGGCAAACTGAGCCATCTTGGCGTTTCTCCCATCGTGACTCCAAGGTGAAAAGAGTAGCTCCATTATATTCCAATGCGCGAGGTGCCGGGAGAGTCTCGGACTCGGGCCCACAATATTGCCGGGTGAGTTTCAGGATTCTCAGATCTCAGAAAGACACATGGCACCAGACTGAGCTGTCTCAGCGTTTCGCTCATCACGATTTCTAAATGAAGGGATTAGGTCCCTCCTATTCGCGAATGCTGAAAGCGTCGTGGTCATAGCCCGTGGTCACTTGGAGAAAGAAAGGAGTTATGTTCAGAGGGCCAAAGGCACCGAGTTCAGTTACAGAGGGGATCCTCGCGATGTCCAGGCGCCATTGGGTCCAACCTCAATACTGTTTCTTTCTTGGATTAATTGACGGCAAGAGAGGGTGGTTGAAACCCCTTTTCATTCATTAAGTATAGAGAATAGAGGGTCTGGCAAGTGATCTACTCAAAGAGGTCCTGCGTATCAAATTTTTCAAAGAAGCCATGCCGAAGTCCTCGACTCAACAGAGAAGTCTGCGTATGCTAGCCCAACACTTAATGGCTCACCTAGCCTCCTTACAGGGGCCATGCGTAGTTAAGGTGGTGCTTAAAGAAAGATATCAGTACGAGTTTGACTGAAGGGACACCAAGCTTTGGGTGACTATACACGCCTCTGTGAGGTGAATTTTTCTGGGTATATAGACTGAGTCTTTCTATTTTGAAAAAGGGGGGGATGGTTGAGCAAGGCTCCCGATTGTAAATTTTTTATGAAGCGTTGGTCGCTCTGGTTAAAGTAAAAGGCATTTGAGACTTCTTACTTTATGGATGTCAACTTCTTTTTCATCTTTGTTTACTGTGTTAGAACGGCTCGGAATTGGAGGATCCAGTCGAGTTGTAGCCATTATAGGATGATGTAGGTTGGATCACTGTAGCAGTTACATTGTTTCTAATTGGTTCCTATTATTTTCGTAGCGCTAAACGACTTAGAATTGGAGGATCCAGTTGAGTCACTCTTTAGCTCCTTAAAGCTCTAGACCAAGAGGATCTTGGCTTCTGAGTTTTTCATCCTCAAGCTTCCGAAGGCTTGTCGGCCGAGGTAATCTTGTTCACCCTTCTCACAAGTCTTCCCTCTGTCACCCTTTGATCCATTCACTGACGGAAGTTGGATCAAGACCTCCCTTGTTGCATACATTCTAGGCCCGGTCTCCTGAGTCAAAGTTTTATCTTCTTGAGTCTTTACCCATTTGATCACCCCCATTTATTAAATTGTGACATAAAATTGATGGGCATTGGGCTCTGCTCCTGCAAGAAATCCAGGGGTGACTTCTAACGCTAACAGAAGGAATGCTTGAGAAAGTTCAATGTGTCACACATAAACAAACTTATTTGTGATGCCATATGTCACGAAAAATTAAAGCTCGGATCAATGTAATGTCACAACTAGAAGCATTTTCAGTATGCTACACATTAGGCCACAATGAAGAAAAGTTTGAGAAAGTGCGTTGTGTCATGCAGAAAGAAACATTGACCTAATGTGATATGTCTTGAAAAAGGAAAGTTTGGGAAGATAAGATATGTTAGAAGGAAAGATTTGGGAAAGTGCAACATGTCACGCAAAAAAAACCTTTTTTACATTGTGATATGTCACAACAAAGGAAAGTTTGAAGAAATGCGATATGTCATTTCCAAAGGAATTTTATGTGCAATATGCACTTCTTCGCAATGAAGGAAAGGTTGATGATGCAATATGTTGCACGAAAGAAACTTTTATGTGTTGCAATATGTCATGACCTGACAAAGTTTTCAACCATGTGAAATATTGTGGATGTGATATGTCACACCAAAGGAAGTTTTGAACATGTGATGTGTCACATGAAATGAAACTTTTTAGTGATACAACATGTCACATGAAGTGAAACTTATACACGATGTGATAAGTCACATCCTAACAAATATTTTAGTCATGAGAAATGTCGCAACCAACAAAAGTTTATTTTTGTGCAAAGTAGCATAAGCCAAAATATATTTTAGAAAATTTGCACAAAAGACAAAAAGATTTAAGTGATAAACATAAGACAAACAATTAACACCAAATATTCTTCAAAATGCACTAAACATTGTTTCACACTTAAACTCAAAGTTTACTTGGTTGCAACACAATGTTTTGCACTCAAAACTAATTTGATCTCAACATATCACATCACACCCTATCTATGTGACACATCGGACTTCACACTTCCTCAAACATTAGGATTCATTGCAACAAAGAGAACATTTCCAAAATTTCCTTCATATGATCAAAATGTTCTTAGTTTACTCAAGCAATTTCATTTTTAAAATGTTATTAGTTTACTCAACTAATTTCATAAAATAAAACAATTCGACATTTTGATTGTATAACGACATACTTTTTGCACCTTTGGGAGCAAATGCTAGTTACATCGTAAGAGAAATCAATGTGTGGATGTGACATCGATCATGTGGGGGAATTATTTATTATCAATTTTGTCACACTAAAAAGAAATTAACCATAGCTAAACACTATCATGCATAATAAATTATAATTAACCACAATCAACCACAATCAACCTAATATAACCATACTCAATCTACAATTAACCATGTTGAACCATTAAGAATTGTAATTAACATAAGTTAATTATTGTGAAAAATAGTCAACCATCGTTAGCCCTATCCAGAAGGTGTACTATAGTCAACCATCATCAGCCATAGTCAAACATGGTCAACTATAGTAAACCATTGTTACCCAAATTTGACCAAAGTCAACCTACAATCAACCATAGTTGACCATTATGATCTCTACTCAACCAAATTCAACCATCATACTCGACCATAGTCACTTTTAGTTAAAAATAATTAATCTTAAACACACTTAAACATGTTTAACCAACCATGACATTTCTATGATAGCATTTGATACAGGGGAGATGAAAATTTATGGATGTGAGAAGTGGCATCAAATCGTTGTAAGCCCAATGTATGTAAGATAAATTATCCTAAACATTCTTCCTTTTTTTCTTATTTCAAGTCCTTCAAATATGCACATACAAGTACAATGACATTATTGATTTTATTTTATATTTAAGACAATAAATTTTGAAATTTTGGTCCTCATTCACACACTTGGAACTTTGGTTCATGTGCCTACACTTTATTTTGGAAGGATGCACACCTCCTTTGTCACACGAGAGGAAACTTCCAAGTGATGTGATATGCCACACGAAAGGAAATGCATGAAAGGAAATAATGTGGAAACCTATGCATTGCACATGTAACTCCTTCTCAACACCTTGGTGAGTTATATAAAAACCTCCCCATGGGATCTTAAGATCCAAAAAAAACAAATTGGCAAATTGACCATTGAGAGATGTAGTAGAAGATGCAAAATAAAAAAAATCCTATGAAGAACCTATTTTCTAGTGATGCAACCGCTCAAATACATTGAAATCAAGAGCTCCTTTACATTCTATAATATTACAAATCCAAATTGAAGAAGTTCACTCACTCAACTTCTTGGATCATAATATTTATATTGTTCATGGTTCCTCTTGAAATCTTTGCAAGTTTTCCAAATGCGATAAGTATGGTAGTCCAAAACTTCTATGGATCTTGGTGGTTGTTGGATGAAGAAGTGGCCATGCTTTCAGTTTAAAAGGTTTTGGTTTCTTCTTGTTATTAAACCACTTTACACAATACCATTTTAGAAATTTTACATTTTTCACAATGAAGGAATGCTTGAGAAAGTGCAATGTGTCACATAGAAACAAAGTTTTTCATGATGTCAAATGTCACAAAAAAGTAATGTTTGGATCGATGTAATATCACAACTAGAAGCATTTTCGATGTGCTACACATTGTGCCACAATGAAGGAAAGTTTGAGAAAGTGCATTGTGTCATGTAGAAAGAAACTTTAATATGATGCGATATGTCTTGAAAAAGGAATATTTGGGAAGATGAGATATGTTAGAAGGAAAGTTTTGGGAAAGTGTGTCACACATAAACAACATTTTTTGCGATGTGATATGTCATGAAAAAGGAAAGTTTTTCTCAATGTGATATGTAATTTCCAAAGGTATTTTAGGTGCAATATGCATTGTGTCACAATGAAGGAAAGGTTGATGATGCAATATGTTGCACGAAAAGAAACTTTTATACGTTGCAATATGTCATGACCTGACAAAGTTTGCAACCATGTGTAATATCGTGGAAGTGATGTGTCACACCAAAGGAAATTTTGAAAATGTGATATGTCAGTTGAAATGAAACTTTTTAGTGATGCCATATGTCACACAAAATGAAACTTATACACGATGTGATAAGTCACATCCTAAAAAATATTTCATCCATGAGAAATGTCGCAACCAACTAAAGTTTATTTTCGTGCGAAGCAGCATAAGCCAAAATATATTTTTGAAAATTTGCACTAAAGACAAATTTTTTAAGTGATAAACATAAGACAAATAATTAACACCAAATCTTCTTCAAAATGAGCTACACATTGTTTCACACTCAAACTCAAATTTGATTTAGTTGCAACACAATGTTTCTCATTCAAAATTAGTTTGATCTCAACATTTCCAAAATTTCCTTCATACGATCAAAATGTTCTTAGTTTACTTAACCAATTTCATTTTTTAAATGTTCTTAGTTTACTCAACCAATTTCATAAAATAAAACAATTCGACATTTTCACCTTATAATGACATACTTTTTGCACCTTTGGGAGCAATTGCTAGTTACACCATAAGAGAAATCGATGTGTGGATGTGACATTTGATCATGTGGGGGAAGTATTTATTATTCATTCTGTCAGCCCTTCCCTTCACAAATTCCTTGGATGACAACTTCAACATGGAAACTTCGAAAACAACACAATTTTCTACTCTGACAACTTTTTTCAAAATGGAGGATCGACGATGACAAATCGATTTCTGTTTGTCCACCTAGAGAGGATCAACCTCTTTCGTGCAACAGATCATAAAAATTTTTATTGGTGGTCAAAAAGAGATTCATTTCTTATGATTTCAATAGCATTTGCAACATGCCTCTTAGTCTTGTTCCCCTTTATCATAGGCGTTGGCTAAGCATTCTACCTTTTGGGTTTTCTAGCAGGAATTGGTTGGAACTTGATGATGTAAATTTGGACAAAATCTCTATTTTATGTTGTTTAAATTACCTTTCTGAATGCATGGATGGATTCAGCGTGCTAAAAAACCCCCGGGGCACTCAAATTATACAGACTTACCCACTCAAATATGCAGATCCAACCATTGATTACTAGATTTCAGGAAAAATCAAACAAAAAAAGTGGTCAGAAAACCCCCAAAAGGTAGAACGTTTAGACTACTGCTTTATCATATGCTCATGACGTGTTGCCAGTTCCATATTGTCTAGGTATTTGTAATTACTAGTTAATGTATAGATTGTCTAGTTATTTGTAATTAATATTTAATGTATGGCACCAATTGATCCTCATTCGTCGTGTTCTGCAGGTCGAGTTTGTATCCTCTCAGTCGTCTTATTGTGTAGGTTGGATTTGAATAACAAAAGTAATTTTCTATGGAGTAAGATAATAAAAGAATAGAATCATCACTTTTTAGAATTTTTTTAAGAAAATTTCAACAAATTTTTTAATTAAAATTTTATAGATTTTAATTCACTTTAAATTATTTAAACTTCATTTTTAGAGCGTTTAATCATTCAACTTATTTTAAATTATTTAAATAATTAAAATCTAAAAATTATTAAAAAATTAATTTATCCACTTATTAATCATTTGATTTTCTAATAATTTAAATTTAAAATAATACCTCATATATTTTTATGTATTGTTTTAAATTAAATGATATGGTATACCGTGGTTCACCCCCAATTTATTAAAGAGTTGGACTTAATAATTTAAATTTAAAATAATACTTCATATTTTTTTTATGTATATTTTTAAATTAAATGATATGGTATATCGTGGTTCACCCCCAATTTATTAAAGAGTTGGAATTTTTAAATCATGAACTAATAAGTCAAAAATTACTTTTCTTATGTAACTAGTGTTTGAAAGCTTAATTGGTAGTAGCAATAATTGTTTTTATGATGCAAATAACATCAATCAAAATGAATATTGCAATTTTTTTTATATAAGTATAATATATCAAAAATTTATAATGTATTAATATATTTAATTGGTAGTAGTAATATATATTTTTAAAATGCAAACAACATATATAAAAATGGATAGTATAAAAATATTTTATATCAATATTTAGTGGGAGAAGGATTTTATACACCAATTTGATGTCTAACTTAATTATGATTTTAAAAATAGATGATTATTATTATTATATAATAATAATAAATTTAAAATATATTAATAATAGGAATAAATTTATAAAGGTTTATCATACCTTTTATTAATATTTAAAAAAATTTAAATGTATTACTGATAGAAGTAAATTTATCAAAATTTATCACAGTTTTTATTCAAATTTAATAAATATAATATTTTATAATATATTCATATACATAATTTGATTTCTGCTACAATACTAAACTCATAACTAAACATAAAATGATATATTCATCTTTATCATATTCTTCTTCTTTCACCATTTTGAAATTTCCTGCACCAAACTCTATTAAGTTTTTTCGCCCCCTTGTTAAGGTATAATGCTCGACTTCCCATTTTGTTGAATTTTTGAGTTCCCAAATTTCATAACTAATCAAGAAAATCTAATGAAATGAAACTAATATTAATATAACTACTAGAAATAAAGGTTCTAACCTTTCCGTTAAGAATGCGTCTTTATTATTGTTGTAACACTCTAATTACAACTTGTTTATGTAATGAAATATAGTAGCTTTGTCTCCTCTGGTGACATATCATGATTATACAACACTTCAAACTCGGACCTTATAACTTCACACTATTCATTTAGTTTTTGATTTCACCTCTTTTATAACATAGATAGAAATGAGAAGAATATTTAGCCCACACAACAACTAATCTACACAAAAAATCTTTCACATTTTCGAATGAATACAAAGATAGAAAAATTAATGATTTTTTTTTTCCTATTTGTGATTCATTCATGCAAAACCAACATGGTGAGGAGGGAATTTATATATGGAGAGTTCATTGTGCATTAAAAGGAATTTAACGAATTTATGGTGGATATTGTTAAAAAAGTGAGAGAAGACAAATTCTTAAAAAAGGTGAAAGGTTATGGTGGAATTGACTTGGTCATTAGATTAGTAAAAACCAAGTGATGAAATGACATTCATTAATCCAATCAAGTTGGATAGATTGGATGAGTGGAATTAATGTGCATTGTTGTTAGTCACGGATGATCTCTATGATAATTTGTGGATTTATTGGACTTTTGAAAAAGGGAGTGAGGAAGTCATCTAACATTTCGATTTCAATAACTCAATCTCAACCTCATGTGGCAAAGGAAAGACAACAAAGGTTGTTGAATATAAAAATAAAATAAAATAAAATAAACATAACAAATCCATTTTCTAGATATCGTGAATATCACCAAACCAGCTCATTGACTAACATGGAGACAAAATACTTCATGAAAATTGAATCCATATTTAAATATATTGATAATAATTGTAGCAAAGACATCAAATTAGATACAGTTAAATATAAGTAAATTACAGATAATAAATCTATGGTTGACATATCGTGAATATTGCCAACTCATGGACTCATAAATGGAAGGCTTCTTGAAAATTGAATTGATGTTTATATACCTTTATTACATAGTAAAGTGTTTCCCCTCATGGATACTATGTTTGATGTAGACTCAAAATCGCTCATGGCCATCCATATCCATTGGAAAATGATGAAAGCAATTTAGTCCATTCATTCAAATCATAGGTACCAATCACAATGTGTTGGCTTGTCAGGTCGATTCATTTAGAAAATTAATGCACATGACAATGTATATTTGGCCCACGTGAAAAGGGTATAAATGATTCATCATCTTATGTGTGCACTAGTTTATTTCTTCTTACTGTTAGTGCCCATAAGCATGCAACTTTGTAAATTACAGTTGTTAAGGTCCTATCCTAACCCATCTTAGTCGGTTATTAGTTAGAGTACTATATAATTTCAATGTAATAAAGGTTGACATTAGTTAATAAGGCCTCATAAATAAATGAGAACAAGTCAATGTAAGAAGACCTAATAGAAACTTCCACTTCTAGAAGGATCTTCCTCTAGAATGTTCTTTGGAAGGTAGAATTAGTATAAATAAGAGTAGGAGGTATGATGAAAATTTTCCGGAGAATTATTGTAAAAGAGAGTTTCTCTATTGGAGGTTTCTCCATTGAAGAGGAAAGAGAAATCAACTTCCTATCAATAAAGGTATCATTATCTGGTTGTGGTTCTCTATATTTTTATTGTTCCATGGTATTTTCATTTAGTATTTATGTTTTCCGTTTGATATATTAGATCTGGACGTTACAAGTGGTATTAGAGCTCTTTCTTGGGAAAGAACTGTGGGTAATGTTTTTTAGGGTAGATACGTATTTTGGGGTCTCAAAGCTACAGTGATATGTCATTGAATGCATAAATCCACGGTCGGGGAAGCATACATGTAGAGACTACAAGTGGTACTTAAGCCCACATTGTTGGCCACCCTTGTAACCCATGTTGGTACCCCTTCGAGTGGTAGTGCATCAGAAAATACTTGTATACGTATTGATCTAGATATACTGAATCCCTCCATAGATAAATCGATTGGATTCTTGACTGCTATAGTGCAACATAGAACAACACTCGAGAAGATACTCTCTAGTACCTGGGTAATCGGGTAGTATGACTAAGGGTACAGTCTAGCTTCCTTAGTTGGTACCCTCATATATTGGGCCGAGTACTACTGTTCAACCCCACATGTATATCAAATAGCTATAGCATAAGGAAAACACTTGTATGTAGAAACCCTAAATACCTTAACCCTTGGGACAAAAACATAACACAAATGGAACAGATAAGATCTATTGTCGTGCAACCTTACCTCCTGCATTCGATTTGCAAAATTAGTACACATTTTTCCACTACAGTATTATTCAAATCGGAGTATAACTCCATAGGAGTAAAAAAAAAATATGGGGCATGCATGTACCATTATTTGAGACCTATCCCATTAGGTTCCTTTTTCGTCCCGATCATCGTGATACCTATCATTTTCAACCTTTTTTTTTTTTTGATACCTATCATTTTCAACCTTTTTTTTTTTTATGTGGACCCACCCACCTATCCATTAGGACTTTACATGAACTTCTCATTTAATATGGTATCATTATCCATAAACCTCCTCAATGCCCCCTACCACACACTCTCAGAACCTAGAAGAAATAGAAAATAAGGTCAACAACTTGTATGACAAACTGACACAACGCATGGAATCCTTAGAAGAGAACCTATCACAACACATGGACACTCTCACCTAGCAACCAAATGACCTTATCCTACACATCAAAGGTAAGCAACCTGAATACCAACTAGATGCCTTTGTTTCTTCCCATTATAAGCATAGTCATATTTCCACTCCCCTTGGGGCTCCCTCAATTCTTGGAATCAGGTGTCCAAAGTTGAGATGCATAGATTTGATGGGTTAGAACTGACAGGGTGGCTTTCACAAATGGAACAATACTTCTCTCTCGATGATATTTTGGATGATGAGACAAAAATCCATGTGGGAGTTCTGGACTTGGATCAATAACGATGATGTATTGACCCCAACATTACGAATACCAGTGACACAGAGAGTGATTTTTTTTTTTTTTTTGAAGTAGGAAAGCGACGATGACACACAGTCAAACCACACAACCTGAAAATGAACAAACGACTACAGATCAGGCCACCGACAAAAATGACTCTACACGCTAGCACATATAGCAACTGGTCGAAAGTATGAAAAATAAAAAAGGGACGACTACCCGCTTGACACAGACACGACGATGCCTAGAAGATAAAGGAAAACATCTCTTACATTAACTACACGTGCAGGAACTCTAACTCATAATCTACCTCAATCATCAACATGGACTGTGCTAGAAAACTAAACCACAATCAACAAGCATCATCCTAAGCTCGGGCGCAAGGCATCATTGAATTGACTTGGTTCACACGTTCCATTTATTAATGTCACTCTTGATACCACAGTTTTGGGTGCATTTCTTAAATCCGTAAATAGTGGTGCGACAGCTCTAAATAATAAGCTAGACAACAACATACAAGGCAACTAAGGTTAGCGACCACCTAAGGTGATGCATTCTTTTAAAAGCGAAATTACCATTCCATAGGTGACAAGGGGGGGATTTCCCCAACCACAGCATCGAAGGGAAATCAAATTGGATACAACCATAAGACACCAAGTTAGTTATAGATAGTTTACAACTTAAAGTTCATCATCGATTTTTGTTTAGATTCCCGCACCATCAGAATGCCATCAATTATGATCATAGGAGTATTGAAAGTGAATACTATTATTTAATTAATGACAACGAGGGTGACTGCCATCATTTATGATTAGCGAGGTGATTAAAAGGTGGAAGCCAAGTGGGTGCCATCATTACACAACCATTTTATCTAAAAGGAAAGGGGATTATAAATCATTGTCCAAATTATTAAATTGTTGTCTCTTATTACGGTGATGTCTATCATTAATTCACTATCTATCAAAGGTAAGATAAAGCTGTCTAGAAATCCATGTTATCACCGCGTAAACTGGTATCTCTGTGTAATTAACATGAAATGCAAAGCGCTGTCCATAAAAATCACTATCTAAAACAATACAATATACGGTCTATAGAAATTTCTGACTAATAAAATCGCTATCTGAATAGATTATGGATGGAAATGAGGTCAACATAGTGAGAATCACCATGTTGTCAATTCCATAAACCATGTTGTAATCCGCCTTCAATGCTGACATTCTAAAGCAACAGTGACATTCACATCCAAGGCATTGATATCATTGTCTGTCAACTCAGAGGTAATACTTTCTACCTAACATGCAGAGGTAAAAGTTGTCTCTTGAATAAGATGGATAGCATAAATGATATTATCAATCCTTACAGCATCATATTTACACAACCACATGAAGGCTCGACTAAAAAACAGTCACAATGCCACCAAAGCACTGTCACAATCATTGCCCAGACACAGTCATAATTGCTGCTACAAAATCACCGTCGATTAATTAAATTTGCTGCCTCCTGGTAATGATACCATAATAATTCATTCATTCAACCATCCAATCAATGAATAAATTCGCTGGCCACTATATATAAATTTGATGATATTAAAATCCAACAAAAACGCAGTCTTTCAAGAAATTGGCTGTCAATTGACATCATAAATTCACTGCCATTAATGCTAAATACATTGTTGTCATAAGGAAAATAAATCACTCTGAATGTCTTTTACAAAATCACCCAGACATTACAAATGCGTCGACCCTTAAATGCTTGTGTCATCATAAGAGAAGGTTGGGTTTAACATAAAAAATAGTTGTCAGTAAAAGGACAATTTGTAGCCTGTAATTGTATAAACAAGGGCCAATTCGCAGGGAAAAATCCTGGGTTTAGGTAGTGTGAAACATCAAAGATAAGGAGTAAATGATATGTACAGATAATCCTTAATAAACTGCCCAGATAATTTGCTACTTATGAAATGAGAATAAAAACGTTTTGCTGCCCAATTGTACTAACACGATAGGTGATTCACATTTTCTCCAAAAGGATAATAGTCATAGATCAATAAGAATCCCAGGCCAAATTTTCCTTCTTAACAGTTTAAATTGAAATGGAAATCACTGGGCAGGTAGATAGAATCCCATGCCCCCAATTCACCTCCAGGGATAGGTTAAACAACAATGAAATTAGATCGCTGGCAGGTGTAAAAAACGCAGGCTGAAAATTGACACCAGTGTTATCCAAATTCAGAGTACCGAATAAAATGCCGACTTTGAAGTTTAAGTTTTTTTTTTGTTTCATTTTCCCAGATGCCCAACAACGTAGATTTAAATTAGATTATTTTGCGTTCTAGGATACCAGTACAAGAAAAAATTGCAGACTAATATTAAATCCTTTCATTTCTAGGGTACCAATACAAATTGCAAACTGAATTAAATCCTAGACTGAGATTAAATCTTTTCATTACCAGGATATCAATGAAATTGCAGATTGAAATGAAATTCTTTACATTACCAGGATATCAATAAAATTGTGGACTGAAATGAAATTCTTTACATTACCAGGATAACAATCCACGCATCCAATAGTAAGGGAATGCAAGGGTCCATTGGGAGAGGTCATTGAGATGATCACAGGGAAAACCAACATGACGCAAGAATTCCATATGCGGAGGTACTTTTGCTAGAGGGCGCAAGACAACAAACTACCAAGGAAAACAACAGAGGTAGACGATGGATGGGTTCTTTCTTCGCTTCACCATCCTCACACAGAAAAGCAGGGCATTGAGTTCCATAGGTCTTTTAACACTAAGGCGATGACCATATATCAGGCTCCTGGATGACTGCTTAGGATAGAACTGGTGAGCTATGGATGAAGGGCAACAACATGATGGTCTCAATCAAAACACCATAGGCAGTCAGGACATGCGGGGAAACACAGGTCATGGGAAACCAATCAATCAATCAGGTAGGCCATACAAATTTTAGTCCTAAATCTAGACCACCAGTTTACCTACCCAAAATAAACATGTGGATCCAAATCATAAATCCTACAACAATCTACTATACAAACGAAGAAAGCGTACCATTTCCTGATCGCCTGCTCTGAGTGGACATCTTGTGCGCTCCATGCAAATCTCGCTTACCGACCAACGAGACTTCACTGGTACCTCCCATCCAATGCTAGGGGTACTCTTCTTCCCCCTTAGCCCCCCGAGCCGCAAAGGGGCCACACACTCACTATCCAGAGATTTCGTCTAGCTCCCAGCTCTCCTTGCAAGGCCGAGCTACCACTCCTCACCGATATGGGTATCCCAACTCCCACAAGTTAAATCAGTCAAGTAGATATTTATGCAATGTAACATTACGCAAAACAGAAGAAGATCCAACCTCCATCTCCTCCCTTCATTATATAGAGTTTCTTGGTTCCTTACTTTCCAAAAATATTGTTTAGTTAAGTTTTTTTAAATTTAATTTCTAAAAATTCCTCCTCGTACAAGTGTCACCCATCCCCTTCATTCCTCCATAAATTAATTTCTTTAATTAATTAATTATCCTTTTTTAGCTCACCCACCTAGAGTTACTCCTAGAATTGCTCCTAGGTGTCCCCAATTTCTCTTACAGGTTTTAATGATTTTCCCCACTATTAATTTGCTAGTTCAGTTTAAATTAGCAAGCTCTTAAATGGTAGATACTTTACTTAGTTTGACTTTCCTCTTTTTCCCTTTTGTTTCCCCCTTTTTTCTTTTTGTGTTTCCCTCTTTTCATAGTTTCCTAATATTTTAGATTTTTCCCTCTTTCCCTTTTTTATTTAGAACTCAAAAAGGCAGGTGTGGAAATTAACCCCCTTTTTCCCTTTTCTCATTAAATTAATATATTTTAAATTATCATAAAATAATAAAACGATTAATTCCCTTTTAAATTTTAATCCAACATTTATTTATTTTTTTAATGAAACAATTAATTTCTTACTCCCTTTGTGGTACAAGATTTAACGAAGATCATAATTATTATTTATGTTGTTTTTATTTTTATTATTAATATTATTATTATTATTAGATAGATAAAATTTTACCACTAGCATTGTTTAGAATTAAACCTTAAATTTCCGTGATGGGCAACATTTTGTTAGGGAAAATGTTTTTTTTTTAAATTCTTATCACAATGTTCATCCTAAGGCTGACTAGGTTCGTTCAATTATCAAAACAATGTGATGTGCCCTTCAGGATGCACTAGGTGCTCCAAGGGTGCCACTCGCCCTAATTTGTTTCCCTTGCACGACGTGCCCTTCAGAATGCACTACGTGCTCCAAGGGTGCCACTCTCCTCTTGACTGACTTGGTAGACATCAAAAACCCCTAGAGTCAATACTCCACTAGGTGAACTTGTGGGAGACTAAGGTCCTCCAAGGAACAAGGCCCCCACCTTATTGTGCACCCCTTAGAATCATCATGAGCGACTGTCGCAGTCTACCCTCATGGCATTGTGGGTCTTCTCGAACTAGGTAAACGTTAACCTACAGTTCGAGCCACGGCGGGAGTGCTAGTAGGCTATGGCAAGGCTATTGTCCACACCTCTCCCTCAACATCTCTAGTAGTCGTGTGTGACCCCTTTACTCCACATGCGAGTTTGGTCGACAAGCTATTGTCAGCTTGCATCATCAACAAATCGAGTCAGAATATATCCATATCATATCATCTATTCAGATGCACTAATATCACAGTAATACAATCAAACCCCAATGATACACTCCCTGACTCGATTCGGAGTCCAAGGGGTTCCATCGATGCCTCTACATCCTCAAGGTCCAAAATCTTGCACACTTAGTAAAACCGAGTCAATAGCACTTGTCTATGTCAATGTAGTAAAACAACATGTCATCAACCCATAACGCCTCATAATCAAAATCAGAAGTTTTAATAACATAACAATCTGTATCAGTTGCAAGAAAGTATCCTCAAAGAATAAGTTCACTCAGTGTGCCAGAGCGGGATGTTACATACACCCCCTCTTGTTCTAAACTTCATCTTGAAGTTTCATAGTATATATGCCAAAATAAATTGTATCACAGTATCATATGTCTATCTATCAAACAAAAATGGAAACTACTGGTGCATATCATATGCATCCTCCCAGGTCGCCGAGTGCGGACTATAATTGTGCCACTAGACCTTGACCTGCTCTATCATTTGACGTTGTAGATGTTGAAGGCGATGATCCAAGATGTGGATCGGTTTAGCTGTGAGCATACCCTCATCCGACACCCGTAAGGTGCTCAAGTCAAACATGTGTAGGATCACTAATCATAAAGTCTCAAATAGAGATGTAAAATACATCATGCATATGCCTCAAGAATCAGGCAAGGCTAGTCATCAGGCCACAGGCCTCTCTTTTCCAAAATATCGTAGGATCCCATGAACCTAGGATATAGTTTAGCCCCCTTTTTCCAAACTAGATCGAACTCTTATGTGGTTTCAACCGCAAAAAGACTCGGTCGCCACAATGTAACTATGGTCGAAAGGACATGCATCATTGTAACTCTTCTCACAATCCTGCGCTTCCTTGATCCTTTGTCTTAAAGTTTTCATTTAATCTTCCAATTCTTGGATCGCTTTCGGTCTGACCTGGACCCTATCGGCAAGCTGATCCCAAATCAAATGTGCCCGACATGCTCGCCCGTAAAGAATCTCGAAAGGTACCATCTTAATGGCGCTTTGGTAAATGTTGTTATAAGCGAATTCTACTAGTGACAAGAATTCCTCCCAATGCTTCTGTTGGTCCATCACGTACAAGCACATCATGTTCTCCAAGGTCTGGTTCATTCATTCGGTTTGCCTATCCATATCCAAGTGATCCACAATACTAAAGTTAAGTCAGGTTCCCAATGCCTCTTGGAAACTTGCCCAAAATTGTCCAGTAAACACCGATCCTTGATCAGATATAATCCTCTTAGGCATGTCATGCAACCTCACAATCTCACTAAAGAAAACTTTAGCTATGTCAGGTGCCTGATACATCATACACACAGGAATAAAGTGAGCACTCATCGTCAGAGTGTCTACTACTATGAAAATCGTCACGCTGTAAAGTTAGAATCTTTTCACGTAGATTCGTCTGAAGAGGTAGCACCAAAAATATGCGTGGTATCTGACTCAATGCGTTTGCCACTTGGTTCACTGTTCCTTTTATGTAAATAATCTCAAAGTCATACTCACTAAGAAATTCTTACCGATGTCGTTGTCACGCGTTTAGGTCACTTTGCGTAAAGATGTGGTGTAGTCCACAGTGGTCAGTATTTAGTTCAAATTTTCATCCAACAGGGTAGTACCTCCAAACCTTCAAGGCATAAATGATGGCTAACAATTCAAAATCATGCGTCACATAGTTCTCCTCATGCCTTCTTAGTCTCCTCAAGATGTAAGCGATCACTCATCCGTCTTGCATCAAGACTCTGCCTAAGCCTTCCTTGGATGCGTCAGTGCATACCAAGAAGTTCGCGTCCATGTCAGGGACCTTTAGTATCGGTGTTGTTGTCAACAACTCCTTGAGCCTCTGAAATGCTTCCGTGCATTTCTCGGTCCAAACAAACTTCTTGTTTTTCTTCTACAATTCTGTGATCAAATTTTCTATCTTCGAAAATCCCTCGACGAATCGTCGATAGTATCCTACTAAACCCATGAAGCTATGCACTTCCGGAACATTCATGGGCACAGACCATTCCTTGATAGCCTTGACCTTGGTTGGATCCACGACGATGCCTTTGTCGAAGATGACATGCCCTAAGTAGTGAATCTTCAATTGATAAAAAGAGAATTTGGACAACTTCCCATACAGTTTGTGCTCTCATAGACAATGTAGTACCAAGCGCAAGTGCTTGTCATTCTCCTCCGTCGTCCGAGAGTAGATCAAAATATCATCAATGAATACTTAGATGAACCTCTTCAAGTACTTGCAGAACATCCCGTTCATCAAACTCATAAATACCCCTGGGGCATTTGTCAGTCCAAACGGTAAAACAGTAAACTCATAATGTCCAAACCATGTCTTAAAGGTGCTATTAGGGACATCATCCTCCTTGATCCGTAGCTGGTGATACCCTGATAACAAATCGATCTTTGAGAACACCGTCGCATCCTTCATTTGATCGAACAGATCATCACTCCTTGGAAACAGATATTGATTCTTGATCGTGGCCTTGTTCAATTGATGGTAGTCAATGCAGAGCCTCCATGACCCATTCCTCTTTTGTATGAAAATAACAGGTGCACCCCATGGTGACACACTAGGACGAATCAGTCCTAGGTCCAACAATTCCTTCAATTTCATTCTCAACTCTTGTAACTCTGGGGTTGACATCCGATAAGGCGTTCTAGCTATGGGTTCAGTTCCTGATTTTAGGTCTATAGTAAACTCCAATTCCCTCTCCGATGGAATTCCGGGTATCTCCTCTGGAAATTCGTCTACAAACTCTCTCTCACCACTAAAAGGTGTTCTAAACCTTCCACTAGTCCCTTCTCATTTAACGTAAGGATCGCATAAAGCTTTCACCCCTTGCACATGTTCTTCCATAGCTATAAGGAAGAGATGAACCTCAGGGAAAATCCCTGGTTCCATCCTACAATCACGCGTCTCTGTCCCTCGTCTTCTTCCAAGATCAACTATTTTGTCTTACATTTGAGTATTGCCTCGTGACGTACAGGTTGGCCCTGGTGACAAACTCTCCCAGGTTAAGGATACGGCCCGTAAACTTTCCTCCAACTTTCTGTTGGCTCCTGAAGCCATCTCTACAAAACAAAAATACACTCATCCTATTCGACTGCCTTTATCTTAATCCTTTTAATGCTGTACCAGAAATGAAACTCTCAGTAGCACTAGGATCTATCAAAATAATAAGGGTCTGGTTAGCGACGGTACCTAACGTCTCGAGCATAGTCGATTGATGCTCTTCCTGGTGGTTATTCACCGCTGCATGAATCCGATGGGCCTTGCCCAAAAAATATGACGGTAGTGGGTCTGAATGATCCAGAAACGCCAGCCCTTTCCTCTGGGTAGGAATGCTGGTAATGTGGAACCCCGCAATCCAATGCACTTTCCTTGGTCTAGTATTCCTGGTACCTGTAGTAGAAGTTGAATTCTAACAATAAGGGACAACTCGAACTGATTGACCTTAAGTTTCTGGGAAAAGATGCAAAGCATACTTAAACATTCTAAAATGGGCCTCGCACTTGGGCACCGTGTGACTGACTTGTCACAAGGCATCGAATTTGTTGAGCTGACGCTCAACGAATTTCTTAGAAATATACTGCTCTTGGAACTGTTCCCATGACACGTCATTTACGGTCATGTTCAAAAGTGGTAGGAGCGTCTTCTACCATAGAAGAGTGCTCCCCTTCAGTTGAAGGACCACCATGTGGACCTTCATGTTGGAGGTCATAAACACGAAGCGTGAAGCACCACACCTTTCTCTACAACCGTGCCTCGAAGGCACCGCCATCCATGACGATCGTGGATGCTCGAACTCAAATCTCTCTAGTCCTTGGTGGTAGAAAACGATACTTGCTAGGGCATGTTGTGGACCCTCCGAGGTACAGGTGCCCTTCCCTCAACTCAGTACCGATGGTGAATTGAGGCCCTTTGATAAAAACTAGAAGGGCCTTGTCAAACCATCATCATCCCTTACAACAAGTGAATCCAACAAGTGCCTTATCTAGTATTCCTGGTACCTGTAGTAGAAGCTGAATTCTAACAATAAGGGACAACTCGAACTGATTGACCTTAAGTTTCTGGGAAAAGATGCAGATCATACTTAAACACTCTAAAATGGGCCTCGCACTTGGGCACCATGTGACTGACTTGTCACAAGGCATCAAAGTCGTTGAACTGATGCTCAATGAATTCCTTAGAAATATACTGCTCTTGGAACCATTCCCATGACACGTCATTTACGATCATGTTCAAAAGTGGTAGGAGCGTCTTCTACCATAGAAGAGTGCTCCCCTTCAGTTGAAGGACCACCATGTGGACCTTCATGTTGGAGGTCATAAACATGAAGCGTGAAGCACCATGCCTTTCTCTACAACCGTGCCTCGAAGGCACCGCCATCTGTGACAATCGTGGATGCTCAAACTCAAATATCTCTAGTCCTTGGTGGTAGAAAACGGTACTTGCTAGGGCGTGCTGTGGACCCTCCGGGGTACAGGTGCCCTTCCCTCAACTCAGTACTGATGGTGAATCGAGGCCCTTTGATAAAAACTGGAAGGGCCTTGTCAAACCATCATCATCCCGTACAACAAGTGAATCCAACCCAAGAATTGGTTCTTCCCCTTTGGGGGGTTCAAATCCGAGGGTGTGATAACTTCTGGAGGCATCTCACTTCCTTCCACGACACCATGTCGTGACCTCTGAGGCATCCTCTAAAGGTGATCACACAAGGACACACTAAGGTTTTCCATTAATGCAAGGGTTACAACTCATGGGTTTATTGCAATGGAAATCCTGGAAATCCACAGTTTTAGGGTTAAACCCGCTCTAATACCATATGTAACGACCCCAACATTATGACTACCAGTGACACAGAGAGTGCAATTTTTTTTTTTGTTTGAAGTAGGAAAGAGACGACGACACACAGTCAAACCACACAACCTGATGACGAACAAATGCCTGCAGATTAGGCCACCGAAAAAAAATGACTCTAAACGCTGGCACATCCAACAACTGGTCAAAATTATGAAAAATAAAAAAGGGACGACTACACGCCCGATACAGACACGATGATGCCTAGAAGCTAAAGGACAACATCTCTTACATTAACTACGTGTGTAGGAACTCTAACTCCTAATCTACCTCAATCATCAACATTGGCTGTGCTGGAAAACTAAACCACAATCAACAAGCATCATCCTAAGCTCAGGTGCAAGGCATCATTCAAATGACTCGGTTCATGCATTCCATTTATTACTATCACTCTTGATACCACAATTTTGGGTGCATTACTTAAATCCATAAACAGTGGCGCGACGACTCTAAATACTAAGCTAGACAACAACGTACAAGGCAATCGAGGTTAACGACTGTTGAGTCGCCAAAGTGTCATCTTTTTACCAGCATTTTCACTTCATTTTCACTTCACTTTTAACCATATTTCGCTTTCCGACACCCTTACATAAACCATTTTCATGATTACATGGGTTTTAGACATGTTATTTTCCAATGCATCTATTTTAGTGTTTTTGAGTGAATTTATGATTAAATATTGGAAAAATGACATGTTTACACTTATATATGAAAGTGGGATGAGTTTCATGATGTTTACAGGTGAATTTGAAGACTCCAACCAAGTCAAATTTGACCAT
>SNQJ01S0007983.1:58526-74230 GCA_010110895.2 Picea sitchensis | reverse complement strand
ACTAACCAGTCATGGATGCGAGATTGATCAAATTGAAGGATGCTGTAAAACTTTTCCAAAGAGAAGGTCTTCAACATAGCAACATGTTTATCGAACTCTTCTCTAGTTAAGGGAAAGGATTTTGCGATTAAGATAGGCTAAGTCTATATTTGACAACTTTGTGAATAATTTATCTTTCTTCGATATGACTTGTTCACATGACTGAACAATGAGATGCAGGTTGCTTACTTTTTTTTCCAACATGCATTCAATTGGATGATCTGGTTTTTGGATGGAAGATCTTCTTCTCTTCTTTTTCTTTCTGTCATATTCTTGACAATCTTGCCAAAAGGGATGACCGTTTTTAAGAATAAATTTTCTTCATATTTTAATTCGGCTTGCAAAAGCTCGAGCAAGCTATGTGCCCTGGTTCCAAGGGAAGCGGTGGTTTGTGATCTTTTCCAGTCATCAGTAACCAGTTCCATTATTTTTGTGATATTGTTTCCATATATCCTTTATAGGATGCGAGCAGGGTGGAGGGTGATTTTACATTGGGTGAAGGGGTTCCAGGCATGACTATTGCCAAAGGATCGACAAGCAATGGCATAGGAAAGAAAGCGTCTTCCAATTCCTTGACTCAGTCCTTCAATCTGGCATTGTGGGTCTTGATGTGTTCAATGGAGTCATGAAGTGCTTCTCCGGTCGCGGTGTGAGGTTGACAGATTTGGGACGGCCACATGTTGGCAATGTCAACCTCTGAACAAGATTTTCCTTTGATATTTTAAACATTTTTTTTTTCTGAAATATCAATTTTTTGTTCCAGCTATCAAAAACAGTGCTCTAGAACATGAAGGATTCATCTTCGTCAAAATTTTGGGTAATGGATATGTGCATTGGATGGTGTCCTCGAGCTGAACAAAGAATGGGAACATGGCATCGAGATCAATGCTAATTTCCATGTTCTCACTCTAAATTTTCGGGTCTTCTGCCTATCCCACATTTTTTTTTCTCTTCTTCTCTACTGGAAGCTTGTGAGAACTATCAATTTTAGAGTGAGGAGGGTTGTTATCTCCTCCTCCGTTTGAAGAATTATGGGTTTCTTTGTTGCTATGATGGGTCGTTCGATCAATTCTCTAGGATGTCTTACTTTTTGGAGTGGTATTTGCGTATTGAACACTCTTGTCATTGGGGTCTTTCCCCTATTGCATGTACAATTTGGTGCAGCTTTGCACTGTCTCTACGTCGCCGGCATCAGAGGCAGGCTCGTGACTATCTTTGTTTTTGGGTAGGTGTTTATTTACAAAACAATCACCAAGGCCAAGTGAATGTAAATGTTGTCTAAAAATATCATAGGGGTCGAATCCTTTTATGTGTTCAACATATATGAGGTTGGAGGTACTAAAATGTTCTACGAAATAGTCAAATTTGTTGACGTTTTTCAACACAAACTCCCCTATTTTCTAAGGCATAGGAATGAACTGTTTTTTTTTCTTCCTTTGGAATAGATGGAACCAGTAGCCGTATTGACGTGCTACTTTTGCAATAAAAATTATGTCCGTAATGTGACATGGAAGGAGAGCAGGTTGTTCCGTGGAGCCAAAAATTCTTATGATAGTGTAATTATCCAAATGTTGGACTGTTCCCTTTTTGTCCAAAAAATTAGTTGCTTGCTCAGATAAGCGGGGATCATTTTCTCCTAACAACAAAAGTTTGAAAATATATATGAAGCCATTAAAAACCTCATAAAAATGGTGAGAGGCCTTGTGCTTCCACAAGGCCTGGTACCAGAACGTTACTAGGTGGAAATCACAGTTGACATTCTTGGACAGAGACAGTTGCGGAAATCGACATGAATGTGCTATTGCAAAAACTAAATAGGATGACATATAAAAGTTCTTTCCCCTTTTGTAGCTTGACAACTAGGAAGAGATTTCATAAGAAATTATCCTTCCCCAATAAAAAATGGCTTGTTCATTGACTGTGCAATACAAAATGTAAAGAGCCATGCGGGAAACAATAGCTGTGGATTCTTGTCCCATTATTCTTGTAAACAACCAGGAAATTTCATGAAAAGGATTTTTAAATGAACTAACCTGCATGATTGTAATATCTTCAGGAACTAGATCTGGGTTTTCCAAAAAAAGGGGCAAGAGGTCCAATCCGTTATTATGCTTTGCTAGGAACTGTTTGCAATCTTCTCCTTTGAATGTCAATGTTGGCTCAGGCAATTTCAGCATCTGTCGGAAGACCTGAGGTAACAAAGAAACAGAAGAGCGGTCGTGCAGTGGAATAATTCTTTTCTCTATAATAAATTTATCGGCGCACCAAGAGACCAGGTCCTTATAGTCAAAAACCTCAGGGACACAGCCTGCATGAGCAATCCCAGAGGTCCAAATTACTTGGTTCTCTACGGTATATGTTGAGTAGTAATAAAATGCCTTGGACCAGTGGAAGTTATGTTTGTGACAGTCGAAGATGTTCATTGTATCTCCACAGAACTAGTGTGTAACTGATGCCATAGGTTTATGAAAAACTTGCTTTGCTGCAGATGATGGTTTAAATGAACAATCACAATGAATAATGTAACTTTTTTCTAAATCTTGGTTAAATGTTTATGAATGGGAAAGATCCTCAAGCCTTTTGTTGATTAATGACAATCGGTATTGGTGGTGCATGATGAACTGTTAGGAGTAAAGTTTATTTATTGCATATTTAGAAATGCGGAGGTGGCAAGTACGACGAAGAGAAATTAAGGAATGGAGGTTTCCTGAATGTGCGAAGGCCACGCAGTGTGAAAGGGATTTCATGATTTTGAAATGAACACTCAGAAGGGACAATATAATCTTCCCACAAATTTTGGTTTAATGCGCATGAATACGAGATTTCCTTGACCCTTTCGCCCATCAATGACAATATATGCGGTTTCTGCATGATGGCCTGTTAGAATTAAATGCCAGTAATTCCATATTTAGAAACACAATATGTCTATATATATAAAAAACTTTATATTTTCTTTTATTGTAAAGAAGTGTGAAGGTGAGGGAGACGACGAAGAGCAAGGAAAGAATGCAAAGTTCTGAAAAGTGGTTGGACGTGATTCAAAAAAGGGTTACGGGGATAGTCAGGAAGAGTTCATGACGGGGGAGTTCAGAGACCGGTTTGTATATTTGCGTAATTTCAGCAAAATGGCTAAGTATGGAATAGGGAAATTGCTAATTGCATGCGTAGCAATAAGATATTATATATAATTTCCAACTGCTAATTCCAAAAGGACGCCATCACAGGAAACAACGAATACGGACTGGATATTTCTTGAACCCAGCAAAGGGACGATTCCCTAAATAAATTTGAATAAATGACAAAGTATGGAAAGCGGATAGATGGGCTTCAAAATGGGTTGACAATAGTTCCAGTAAATATGCAAGGAAGTGGTGGTTAAATTGTATTTCTCGAAAGTTTTCAGTGCAAAAAATTTGCATCACGGAAAAGGGCATGATAGGTGGACTGTAATACGGAAAATGATAAAATTTCATGTTTCAGAATTTTTGAGTGCAAAATGTGTAAAATGGAAGAGATCATGAAAAGGGCATGATAGGTCAACCGCAATACGGAAAAGGGAATGATCTAAGAATAGTTGCAAATTTGTATATCTGTCAATTTGTATATAGCAGAGCTATGATTGTTGTTTGGAGGTCTTGGAAAAGTAGAGGTGCAATGTTGATGTAGCTAGCGGGGTCCTCCTGTCAATTTCTATATGGATGAACTCTGGGTGGTAGTTGTGGGACATGAAACAATAGAGGGTGAATTTAAAGAAAGGGGAAGCAGTCATTGGAAACACATGAATTGGGAAAATAGAAAGGTGGAAGACATTTTTCATAAGTGAGAATTAGTTTGAAAGAAGCCCCATTGTTTCAAAATCATGATCTACTAGTTATCAAGAAATGCGTTGTTGAAGATTACATTTTATTGCAACATGTGCATGCAATTATGTTCTTGATACATTATTCAATGACTGTAACATACCAATTGAAGTAGTGAACTTTGTTTTGTACTAATTAGCATTAAAACTTAATAATTGCATCTCTATAAAGAAGAAGAATGTTTTTTTTGGAACATTTTACATTGGTATTAGTAAACAGAAGATCGAAGAAGTATGAGAGAACCAAAGTATGCCAACTAGAACATGCATGAAACCCAGAAAAGCGGCAGAGACGAAGAGTCCAAGGCCAAAATTTCGTAATAGCAAATCCATTTAAAAAAATAAGAAAAGTACTGAGTACTATACATCTATGCTTAGAAATTGGATCCAGTTCTTTGGTTGAAAACACTGAAGGTATCTACGACAAACACAGGAACGGGTTCTGCAGTATGCAAGATCCTTGGAGTTTTCTCCTTGATTAATTATCCTTTACTGAAATTGATATTTTTCAAAAGCTTTGTCTGAGGAAGAAGAAGAAACTGGTTGCAGGGCAAGTTGAATAGCCCTTAGTTGAAACCAACTCTTCATAGTTGAAACAAATTCAGTAGTACAGCTTGCACGTGCAACTACAAAGGCCCAAATTAGTCCATTCTGGGTAGAAGGAGATGACTAGTAGGAAAATGTGTTGCAACAGCGAAATTTTTGCACCTGATACCCGAAAATGTTAAACAATATTTTTTTGGCTTGAAATATATCTCTGGAAGCATCAACATATGATTTCTTTATAGTCAAACTCTTCCACCCAGAACAGACTAATTTGGAACTCTGGAATTTTTACTTTGGCAGTGCAAAGTGGCCGTTGCGTTCACTGTCTGCTTTTTTTTTTTCTGAAACTCCTTTTGATGTTGTCATGACTGTGATCACCGAGCTGGGACAATCCGTTCATTATGGTTGATTTCAAATTTGGGCCCAGGAGTGGGAATATTTTCTGCATTGCCATCATCCATTTCCGTATCATCATCCATCAGATCATCTTCTTCTGGCTGTGGAATTCATGGCATAAAGTTTTGCAACAGGCATGACTGCAAGTGGGTAGGTTCTCTGAGCAACCAAGGTTGGCATCAAATTTTTTGGTTTGAAATATATCTCTCGGTGTACCAAGGGACCATCTCATTTTTTTCCTATGGCCAGAGAGAAATGAATAGTAAGAATATGCCCTGGAATAGTGGAACCTGTGGCCATTATGCCCTAATGCGTTGATTATGTGTGGAGAGAACTACCACCACAATTTATTAAGAATTTTTGTTTGCTCGAGACGATGTTTCAAATGAAAATCGAGGAGGGATAATATAAGCCTCCACAAATTATGGCTTAATGTGTATCAATGGAATATCTCCTCAATCCTTTCACCGATCAATGAAAATTTCCAGGGTTCGTGCGGAATGAGCTATGACAATCGCAGCTCACTAATTGCATAATTAGAAAAAAGTGCGAAGGTGGCGGTGACGGCGAAAAGACATTAAGAATTAGAAATTTCTTAAAAGTACCAACCCGTCGGCGGACAAAAAAAAAAAGATTGCGTTGCCTTTGAAATGAATACTTGGAAAGGATAACATGCTTATGCACAAATCTTAGTTTAATTTGTACTAATGACAAATCTTATTTGAAATTATGGAAATTGATGACAACTATAATGGTTATTGCAGTATGGATACTAGCATTAAAGATTAATTATTGGATATGGAAAGCGGTCAGGCGGGCTACAAAATAAAAACAAAAGAAGATATACCCAGGAAATGTGAAGGCAGGATGGTTCTCTACCTGGCAGACGAGTTCTTGGCCTGGTGGGATGAAAATTGAGCCTCTATTGTTCTGTGTCGTACAAATAGCACCTACATTTCTGTGAGATACAAAATGATAGGCAGATTTGCAGGTTGGTTGGTTTAACATTGAGGGTTTGTTGGTTAAACATGTACTTTTATAAAGTATGGACATCAGATTGTATAGAACATATCCGAATCCATGATTCCATACTTGGGCACTTTTTGTTTCACGAGTTCGCGGCCTGGCGGGCTAAAAATTGAGTATCTATTGTTTCATACCCTACAAATGGCACCCACAGTTCTGGGATATACAAATTGACAGTGAGAGTTGTGGATATGAGTTTCTATATAAAGTATAGACATGAGATTTTATACAGCATATGCAGATCACTTATTCCATACTTAGGCACTTTTTTTATCGTTGGTTCATGGCCTTGTGGGATGAAAAAATACTGAATATTGTTTTGTATCCTACAAATAGCATGCATATTTCTGCGATATACAAATTGATAGCATGACCTATGGGTTGCTTGGCTAAAAAATTGCATTTGTACTGTTCTAGAACATATGCAGTTTCTTTGTTCCTTGTACTACAAATAACAACCACATTTTCACGATATACAAATTGACAGGAGGACCTACGGGTTTCTTAGCTGAACATTGTATTTTTATTGTTTTATAACATATGCGGATTCCTCATTCCATACTTGGGCACTTTTTGGATCACGGGTTCATGGCTTGGCAGGCTGAAAATTAAGTATCTATTGTTTTGTGTCCTACAAATAACACCTACACTTCCGCAATATACAAATTTACAAGCGGGCTTCTAGACATAGTCTCTATATAATGTATGGAATAAAATTTTATACAGCATATGAAGATTCCTCATTCCATACTTATGCAATTTTTGGATCCTGGATTCGTGGCCTAGCAAGCCGAAAATAGTCTCTATTGTTCTGTCTCCTACAAATAGCACCCAGATTTCTACGATATACAAATTGACAGTGGGAGTTACGGAGATGAGTCTCTATATAAAGTATCAACATGAGATTTTATAGATCATATACAGATCCGTATTTCCATATTTAGGCAGTTTTTTGATCGCGGGTTTGCAGTATGGCGGGTCGAAAAAAGAGTCTTTATCGTTCCTTGTCCTTCAAATAGCACCGATATTTCCGCAACATACAAATTGACATGAGTCTCCACGGGGTGCTTGGCTGAACATTGCATTTGTTTTGTTCTAGAACATATGCGCATCCCTCATTCCATACTTGGGCACATTTTTGGATTGCGGGTTCGCGGGCGAGCGGGCTGAAAATTAAGTATCTACTATTTCATATCCTACAAATAGCACCCACACTTCCTCGATATAAAAATCGACATGTGGACCCGTGGACATAATCTGTATATAAAATATGGACTGAGATTTTACACAACATATGCAGATCACTAATTGCATACTTAGACAGTTTTTGGAGCATGCGTTGGCGGCTTGACGCACCGAAAAAAGTCTATGTTTCATCACCTACAAATAGCATCCAGACTTTAGCGATATACAAATTGATAGGTGGACTTGGGTTGCTTTGCTAAACATTGGAATTTTATTGTCCCATTGAGATCCCGTATCAATTTCATAGTTAGCGATTTTTTTTGATCGGGGGTTCTGGAGCTGTCCACAATATATAAATTGACACGAGTCACTACAAACTACTTGGTTGAACATTGCATTTGTATTGTTCTAGAAGATATGTGGATCCCTCATTCCATACTTGGGCACTTTTTGGATCACAGGTTCACAACTTGGCGGGCTGAAAATTAAGTATCTATTGCTCTATATCCTACAAATAACACCCACACTTTCACGATATACAGATTGACACGTGGACCCGGGGACAAAGTCTGTATAAAAAGTATGGAATGATATTTTATAAAACATATGTGAATCACTAATTGCATACTAATTGATAGGTGGACTCAGGCTGCTTCGCTGAACATTGGACTTTTATTATGCCATTGTGATCCCGTATCAATTTCATAGTTAGCGATTTTTTTTTATCAAGGGCTCTGGGGCAGGGAGGATGGAAATTGGGCCTCTATTTTTCCACGCTATACAAATACATTGTTCTACAACATATGCAGACCTAGGGGTTGCTTGGTTGAACTTTTCATTTGTATTTTTTGTAGAACATATGCAGAGTCATCATTCCATACTTGGGCACTTTTTGGATTGTGGGTTGACGCCCTGGTGGGAAGAAAATTAAGTATCTATTGTTCTGTGTTCTACAAATAGCACCTACACTTCCATGATATACAAATTTACATGCCAGCTTGTGGACATAGCCTCTATATAAAGTATGGAATGGGATTTTATACAGCATATACAAATTCCTCATTCCATACTTAGGCAGTTTTTGGATCGTGGGTTCGTAGCCTAGCCGACCGAAAATGGTGTCTATTGTTATATCTCCTACAAATAGCACCTAGATTTCCATGACATACAAATTGACAAGAGGAGTTGCAGGCTTCTTGGATGAACAATGCATTTGTATTGTTCTAGAACATATGCAGATCCCTCATTCCATATATGGGCATTTTTTGGATCGTAGGTTTGCGGCCAGGTGGGATAAAAATTAAGTATGCGAAACCCTCATTGCATACTCACAAGTGGACCCGGGTTGCTTCGTTCAACATTGGACTTTTATTGTCTCGTAGCGATTCTGTATCAATTTCATAATTATCAATTTTTTTCTATCGGGGGCTCTGGGGTTGGTGGGTTGGAAATTGGGCCTCTATTGTTCCCCACTGTACAAACACATTGTTATAGAACATATGTGGATCCATCATTCCATACATGAGCACTTTTTGGATCACGGATTCATGACCTGGTGGGCTTAAAATTAAGTATTTATTGTTTCATGTTCTACAAATAGCATCTTCACTTCCGCGATATACAAATTGACAAGCAGACTTGTGGACATAGTCTCTATATTAACTATGGCATAAGATTTTATACAACATATGCATATTCCTCATTCCATACTTGGGTAGTTTTTGGATCATGGGTTGGTGGCCTGGAAGGTCGAAAATAAAGTCTCTATTGTTCCCTCTCGTACATATACCACCCAGGATTTTGCGATATACAAATTGACATGGGGACTCAGGCTGGTTGCCTAAACATTTCACTTTTAGGTAGTTTTTGGATGGCGGGTTTGTGGCTTGGTAGGCCTAAAATAGAGTCTCCATTGTTCCCTCTGCTACAAATAACATCCATACTTCCGCCATATACAAATTGCCAAGAGGACTCGGGCTGGTTCTCTAAAAATTGCACTTTTATTGTCCCGTAACAATTCCGTATGTATTTCATATTTAATTATTTTTTTTGATCCGGGGTTGCGAGGCTAGCGGGATGAAAAATGGGCCACTTTTGTTCGAGCTCACAGGCTGAAAATTGGGACTTTATTGTTCCATGTTGTACAAAAGATACCCACAACTCCGTGATATACAAATTGACAAAGGAACCTGTGGGGTGCCTGGGGCAACATTGCAGTTTCATTATTCCTTGTCCTCCGAATAACGTTAAGAGATCCGCCATATACAGATTGACAGATGGACTTTAGAGCTAGCACATTAAATTATTATAGGATGTTAAATCACTTATTCTTAAAAGCATCAAGGAAAGAAAAGTTTTTCTTTTTTTAAATTCTATAACCGCAAGCATAACAAAGACCAATTTGAATTTTAAGGTCTTGTTGTTCATATGATAGAACAATTGCATTCCACACACTAAATATTCGTTGATTTAAAATTATTCTAGAATATTAATTTGACTAACTTCATCGAATAAGAAAAAATGAAAAAAGAACGATCAATTTGTATTTTAAGAGCCTCTTGTTTGTATGTGAGGACAGTTGCAGTTTGGACACTATATATTCATTGATTTGAAATTATTTCAGAACAATAGTTTGACCAAGTTCATCGATCAAGGAAATCTTCTAAAGAAAGTGACAGTACAGTTGCGTCACAGTGCCATAGAAATTACCAGGTGGATCTGCGTCCAAGCTGGCTAAAAAAAAACAATTATAGTCTTCGGTGTCCTCCAAAGAATAGCTAGAGTTCCAGGGTATACAAATTGACAGACAAAGCAGATAACCAAGAACCAACCATACTTTAAACAGTCCACAAGCAAGTTCCCAGAAGGTTCCATAGAGCAGAACCCATTGACCTTTGCACCAAACAATTTGATATACAAAGAAAAGACATCGCCGCATTTGTTTTTTGTTGAAACAAACTTTCATCTAGATCTTGAACAAATATTACAGAGAGACATGAGGTATTTTTGTTTCCTCTCAAATTTTCATATAATTTTTTTTCCCCTTTTCAGCCGATATGAAAAATTGCATTGTCCTCATTTAAGGTGAATTTTCTTTGTATCTGAAGCTGCCACAACATGTAGACACTGCTTGCCTTTTTTTGTAGATATGTTTCATACAAAAACTATGCCAACTCAGGAAGCACATTTTGTAACATCGACTTCCTGATCATATAGTGCACAGTTGTGTTTCCAATGGTTTGAATAACACCACTGAGGAAATGTCCATAAATATATGGACATTTTTCACCACATCATAGACAATCAATCATATTCTCAGTTATCAAAGCAGAGTCAGAGGCAACGAAATGGAATTTTGGACAAACAGGTTCAAAGGGGGTTGAGTACACATTGGCTGCAACTAAAGGACCTTTGACCTAGGAATGCAAGCAAAGGAATTAATACATTGAACAATATAATACACAACTGCATCCCACCCTCCCCATAAAAAAAAATAAAAAATTAACAGCTGCAGAAATTTGTTGAAGGCTATTTCTATAAGCAAAGCGAGGATGATTTTGTAAATGTATACGCACAACAATTGTAAATCTAGCTAGCTTCTCCAGATCCTTTACTGTATCTGCTCACAATTCTGTTACAAATGTTGACTGGGTTGTCCGAAAGATCATTTCTCTAGCATCTTTCATTTTTGTTATATTTTTGAGCATCATAAGTGGAATCTTCCCTCTATGCAATTGTTGTTCCATTGATGAAAACAAATCTGAATACGTATCGAACAATTGTAGTTACAATAGGGAACAATGCAATATTTGTGTAACTTATTCGACATACATGCAGAAGTGAAAGTAAACAACAAAACTAAATATGAAAAGTGTTATCATTGCCTTCTCCCTATCCGAATCTCCATCCTTTATATGGAGAATGTGTTGCGACCCAAATTTCCTGGCCAGTGTGACAACAGCCCTAATCGTTCCCATTGGGTAAATATCAGTGCTCTGTGCAAGTTGCCTAATAGTCGATTTCGAGAGGAAGTGGTATTCTGAACAAGTAGGAGGAATTTTTTCCACAATGCTTGTTTCATTGACCGAAATAATTCGATCGCAACCACCAGGGTCATATACTGTTTTCGACAATATATTAAAATTTGTAATGGATATCCCATTGCACAACAATATCTTTTCTGCATGTTGCTGGACAAGTTGTGGAGGAATAGTTAGTGTGACTGTCATCATGGCGTCCTTTTCTGTCATATCAACACGCATAATGGGTCTACTTTTGTTTTCCTTGTCCAAGTAGGTGCTATATACAACCATTATGTCCTCGACAAACACCTGTCCAGTTTGGCGGCTATTCAAGGCCTCTATTGACAATACTTTGGATGTCATAAATTTAGACCTGAAGAGATTTTTTGAACAAGAAAACTAAAGTGAATGGTAGTGTGCTACATGTACACACATATTTTTAATGAACTATGGAGCCAGAGTTTCGCAACGACACCTCTTAGTTTGCGGAACATGCAACAGGTTCGACGTCTCGCTCATACTTGTTGATACTTCTTGTGAGCTGCAAACCATGTACTACATATGGCATCAACATATTCGTCATGCCATAGATGAATATATAGCCTGTGAAATTTTTCTAGTAAACATAGTAAGAGCAGAGCACATGCATCTTTACCTTTGGCCTTGTCGGTCTGCCGATGTCTGGGATGACTGACTACTCATGGCCATGCCACTAGTCCAACTTTTTCTGATGCAAGCATTTGCAGATGGAAATCAGGACTAAGCAAATATATGCATTCTATATTATATTCCCCCACCCAGTTTGTATCTTTAATTTTCTGGCACACTTGGTATACCTTTTAGAAGATTTTACCACAGAACCCTTTGCTGTTGCACAGAAGAATTCATCTCCCTATCCAAGAAACCTATTTTTTCCAAGGCAGCAACATGGAAGATGCAATCAACAGGAAGGCAAGTTAGTTTGAAAATAGACGTGTAAAACAAAAAGAAACATGTCTATTTACCCACCAAAGAGTCCTTCGTCTTGTCTAGCCATTATGTTTGTTTAAATGCAGCAATGCAACACAAACACAACGAACATGCACCAGCTTCGTATGCAGGAATTAATGTATGCAACTAAGAAAAGCTACCATGTAGGAAGGCACACAACTAGCTTAACACATATCCAGACCATAAATGAAATACAAAACAACGCAATATGAATCAATAGTACGAGCATGCACCTTTCTATATCCTCTTCAGCCGATGTAGTCGAGACTCTCTCCTTTTCTCCAGCTACTCTGTTTGTTTCAATTTGGGAACCCACAAAATTCAATGAACATCAATGGAAGCTGGTATTTAGCGGAGAACAAGAAATATGTACATAGAGAAAAACTCAACGAACAGTCTACAAAGGAAGAAACATGAACCTTTGCGCTTCTCTATCCATGGTTGTAAACGTGTACAAATTTTTTCCCTGGCCAAAATATATTACAAGGCACAAAATATCATGCAATTGCATGGCCAAAGATAAATGATTTATGCTTTTCCCTGGGAATTTATCCACATATGCCCCCTATCAATATTATTTATCCTCTACACAGACTGATGTGCCCACGATACAAGTTCTCAGTTTTTCGTGGCTAATTACCCACACATGCTTCCATACATGAAAACATAATCTTGCAGAATCTTTGTTGCACATATCATATGTCAAGAACAACACAAATTACATCCTGCGCACACCAGTCTATGTAGAGGAGAAAGGACATGTCATGTCATATCCACACATCTGACCATACATGGTTTATAGATGTACCCTGCATGCATATGCTTTATTCCGACAAAAACACACCGAGTATTGTAACTTCACATGTAATCCTCGAACAATTTTGCATGAAACTATTTTCTTTCATGGAAAGACTACAACATCAAGAAAATCTTACAGAATAATAGATCTCGATTTCAACAAACATGGAAAATAAAACAACTGCATATCCACTGGTGGGTGCAGGGGCTAAACAGCATAAAGTGCCCCAAACAAAAAAATAACAATCCAAAAAAAAATAAAAGCTCCAACCATCACTGCTGCACCCCAACTCTGCAAGGCCGAATCAAAGAAAAGAAACCAGCAAGGACCAAACCAGCGAGAAATAACGAAGAGGACGAACTGCACCCCTGATGCAGGAGCATCCGCACCTCGTCGTGCGAGCCTACACGGGAAGATGGAAAAGACTTCAAAGGGTGATTTCAGGGTCACGGTCGTGACTATTTTGAGGAGCGCCGCCGATTGAATAAAAGAATCCATATTTAGGCGTACTTATGTATCAATTGGGACCTGGAGCAGATAAGCTCTCGTCCTTGTACAGCAGGAACACTTATTAGATTTTAATGCAGAAAGATTAGATTGGGTGCAGGTAGATAGGATCATTAAGTGTAGATTAGACAATTTAGCTTTTGTGAGGGAAAACAGAATAGAGGCACCCTCCTTTTTGTATTATTGAATAATCTGGAATCAGTGTTAGCATCGAGAAGGAGAAGGAAGAGCAAGCAGAGAACTTGTGAAGAATCCCCATGTACAGATAGTGAATTAATAGAAAGATTGATTCAGGTCATGGCTGTGATTATTCTCTGTGTCTTGTTAATGTTATGCTGTTCCATGTTAGCTTCCTTTTATGCTTTCCTTCTATATGCTGCATATGTGATTTCATATCAAGTTAGAAATCTAAGAGAGCGATAAATGAGTTTCAATTGTTTCTCTGTTTGAGCCTGGAGATTCCTGCATCGAGTGCAGTCGAGTCTTTCCGCATAGAGTGCGTCGAAGAGGTCTCACAGTTAAGCTCTTACTTCTATCAACCCGGAGTCAGTGGAGCGGAATCCCATTCATGGGTGTGATTATCCCTTGGGTGTTGGTGGGATTTTGTCTTTGCATCTTGGTTCTTAGTTATGTCCTTCTTTCATATGCTGTTTACCTGATTATGTGGAAGGGTAAGGAACTAGGTGCATGAATCATAAGTTTCAACTGTTCCTCAAGCCAGTCAAGAAGTTCTGCGGGGGTGCAGTCGGTTTGAGTCCGGGATGGTGCAGTCGCAGGGTTGCTTGAAGAGAGTGTGATCAGTTACGGTGACCATAGCAGGAAGGAATATTACAGAAAAAGAAGACCTCGGAGACATCCTTAGAACGCGAGCGTAACCGAGGTGGAGTGCTTTGGAAAGATAGCAGGTAAAGGCCGGCCTATTGAGCAAGGAAGTCGCGAAGACGGAGAGTTTAAGTCCGGATATTTTGCTTTTATCAGTGAGTCATAGGTCATTGACGGAACACGCGACATCGGGACATCGCGACCTCGGGACATCGGGTCTCAGGAAGTGGGAAGACTAACGGCCGAGGCGCGAAGCCGCGAGAAGGCGACATCGCGGGATCGGCATTTCGGAACTTCGGAGTCCGGGTGCCGGAAGAACAAATTCTCTGAGTGGCGAGAAGCAAAGGAAAGAGTCAACATTGACTTTCCTCGGTCTCGGGAATCCGGGAAAGGGACGTTCGATGTCGGGCCTCGCGAGAGGCGAGATTCCGAATCTCTTCCCCAGGTGAGTTGTCAAGGGGAAGTGTGTGTGGAAGAGACTGTGGGTTGCGAACTCCCGATAAGGGAGGGAAGAATCCCAAGATTCTTCGTGCCGCAGAGGAAAAGAAGGTCCTGGTAGCGCGACTGAGCCACCGACAAGGTGGGTTGGCGCCAGAGTGGTATCAGAGCGAGGCTGTGGAAGTTCTCTTTGTTCAGGTAGCAGAGGGAAGCAGGTATATAATGCCGCCCAGAAGAGAGAGGCAGTCACCTGATCGCGAGGACAGGGATGCCCGGAGAAGGGGTAGACCAGTAGGAAATCCAGCAGGGAATGCGGAAATGGAACGCCAGATACGATATCTCAGGGCGAGACTCGAAGATATGGAGGCCACTCAAAAGCGTGGAGCCGATGCGGGAGAGTTCAACGATCCTGAGATCGAAGAGGAAGCTGGACATGACCAAGAAGAAGTCACCGTAGAAGATGCCTCGACAGAGAGGTTGATAAGAGCCATTTCGAGGATGAGCTTGAAGACAAAGATGGACGTCCCCGTTTATGAAGGAAGTCTGAACACAGAGGAGTTGCTGGATTGGATCCGAGCACTCGATACCTACTTCGACTATGAGGATATCGAAGAAGACAAGAAGGTAAGACATGCGGTCACCAAACTGAAGGGACACGCAGCCTTATGGTGGGACGAGCTGCAGGCAGACAGACGTTCCAAAGGCAAGCAGAAGATCAAAAATTGGGATCGGATGATCGCCAAGTTAAAGGCGAAGTTCATTCCGAGGGACTACCAGATCACTCTGTTCAGGCGTATGCAGAACCTGAGACAGAAGTTGATGACGGTGAAGGAGTACACCGAAGAATTTTACAGGCTCAACATCCGAGCTGGTCATCGGGAGAGTGATGACGAAAAGGTGGCGAGATACATGAATGGCCTCAGGTACGATATTCAGGATGAGCTGAGTATGCTGACTATACGCACAGTTGAAGATGCGTATCAAATGGCCCTGAAAGCCGAAGAAAAGCTGAGCCGCAAGCAAGGTCAGCAAGGCCGAGGCAGAAGCCAGCCACGAGGAAAGGCTGTTGTCCAGG
>SNQJ01S0007983.1:12733-28690 GCA_010110895.2 Picea sitchensis | reverse complement strand
GAAGCTAACCTCCTGGAACTGAAGGGGCCTCGATAGCAAAAGGAAAGAAGAAGCTCTCAAATAAATTATCAAAACCTAGGAAGTGGACATCCTACTTCTCCAGGAGACCAAGATGAGTCAGCAGGACTCTCTCAAGGCTTCAAGAAACGCATGGAAAAATAGTCAAGGAATAACTGAAAATTCCAGGGGCGCGTCAGGTGGTCTCTGCACGCTCTGGAACACCACCAAAATAGAGCTACTCAACTCAGACACTTGCATGCACTGGATCCACACATCGCTCCTCCATAAAGACTCCGGGATCCAGGTAAATCTCATTAATATTTACGTTCCGCAACAAATAGAAGAAAAAAAGGATCTGCTAGGAAAACCTCCATGAATTTCTTCAAAAAAATGAGCTAGATAACATCATCCTAGGAGGAGATCTAAATGTAACCCTAAGCCAAGAGGAAAAGAGAGGTGGCACTATATTTAGAGACCCAGCCAGAGAATGGGTGGAAGATATTATTACAGCCTGGGAGCTAATAGATATAAAACTGATCAAGGGGCACTATACAAGGTACAATAAGAGGTTAGGCCTGGAGCATATCGCTGCCAGGTTGGACAAATTCCTCGTCCAAAGCTCTTACCTAACTCTGGGGTTTAATGCAGTAGCAGAAATCCTACCTCATAGCGCTTCAGACCACAAGCCTATTCGATTAGAATTTAAATCAGAGCAAGGAAAGGGACCCATCCCTTTCAGGTCCAATCCATCCTGGATTCAAGACAAAGATTTTCTTAAAATAGTGTCAAACACATGGACAAGAAAAGTCATTGGATCTGCCTCCTATGTATGGGAAGAGAAGCTACAGAGGTTAAAATTCGCCCTAAAAGCCTAGGCAAGAAGTCACCCTGACCCAACCTCCACATGAAGAGAGGCCCAAAAATTCCTTGAGATTCATCATCTAGAGCTGGAATGCAAAGAAATCACCCAAGAGGACCTGCATCAAGAAGTCTTTCTTCAAAGCCAATGGTTCAAGGCATGCAAGGAGGAAAAGAGTTATTGGAGGCAGAAATCTAGAAGCCTCTAGCTGAAGAAAGGGGACAAAAATACTAGTTAATTCCATAAGCAAGCAGAGGCTAGGAAACATTATAAGGCAGTCACAGAAATTCAAGTTCAAGACACAATAATCTCTGATCCAGAAGGTATCAAACAAGCAGCATTTGAAACCTTCTCATCCCTCTATAAAGAGATGCAAAGGACGAACATAGACTCCCAAAGGTACCCCCTCTCCATCATTCCATCTCACATAAATGAGGAATTTAACTGCAATCTGTTAAAGGAAGTTTTGCAACAAGAAGTAAAGGAGGCTTTGGATCAAATGAATCCGGACAAAACCCCTGGACCGAATGGGTTTACTGCAAGATTTTTTCAACAGTGCTGGGCGATAATCAAATCTGACCTCATCAAAATGATAAGGAGATCGCAATCAAGTAGTAAACTAGGAGGGAGCACAAACTCGGCCTTCCTGGCCCTCATCCCAAAGGATAAAGGAGCATCCAGTTTTAACTGTTTCAGGCCGATCTCTATCTGCAATACTAGCTATAAAATCCTGACTAAGATTATAGAAAATAGACTGAAAACAATTCTTCCCCATATCATCTAGAAAATCAAGGAGGCTTCATAAAAGGCAGACACATTACCGACAACATTCTCCTGGTCCAAGAGGCTCTTCAATCAAGCATCCGGAGAAAGGACAAAGGTATGATCATTAAGCTCGACCTTGCCAATGCTTTTGGTAGAGTGAACAATAGTTTTTTATTTGAAGTTATGAAGAATTTTGGTTTTGACCAAGCTTTTGTCAACTAGATTAAAGCTTGCATAGGCTCACCATGGATAGCTCCCATGGTAAATGGAAGAGTAACAAAATTCTTTCAGGCCTCTTGAGGGCTAAGGCAAGGGTGCCCCCTCTCACCCCTCCTTTACGCAATTAAAGCCTTTGTTCTAAGTTATCAGTTGGGGAATTCCCAAGCCAAAATCACTCTGCAAGGTCTAAGAATAGCTTCAGGGGTGAAATACATTAACCACGCTCAATTCGCAGATGACACCCTGCTATTAGGTGGAGCAAGCTCAATAATCAAAAAACAGTTTAAGAAAGAACTCGAGGCATACACTTCAGTCTCAGGAAGCGAGATAAGCAAAGCAAAGTGCAAGATATATGGCTGGAATATCACGTCGAATGAAATGCTCAGGATTGCAAGAATTCCAAGGATCAAAGATCACACCAATTGGGAGTCGTTCACTTACCTAGGAATCTGAATTTTTAAGGCCTCCCCAAGGGCCACTTAGTGGAACCATCTAATTGACCAACTCAAGAAGAAAATTTCCAATTGGGGGTCGAATTGGCTCAACTTAGCAGAGAAAGTCGTCCTAATTAAGTCAGTTCTGGCCAGCATACCCATCTACCAGACTTCAATGCTCCTAGCCCCTTGCTCCATAATACAAAAAATCAAAGCTCTGCAGAGACGCTTCCTTTGGGAAGGTGGGAAACAGACCAGAAGGAAACTGCATATGATAAGTTGGGAAAAGTCCTCTAAACCTCTTCTGGAAGGTGGACTCAATTTTAAAAATTCACGCATACAGAACCTTGCGCTGGGGGCAAAGCTATTGTGGAACATAGTCTCTGGAGCACTAACTTGGTGCAAATTGGCTCTCTGGAAGAAGTACTTTAAGGGGCCAAGGGAACGCTACTTAGAAACTCCTTACAGGATTTCTAAAGGATCCCCTTTTTTAACTCTCTGCAAAAAGGCCTTACCTCTCTTCATTTCCCACCTCACCTGGGTGCCACGAAATGGGAGGAAGATCAAAATATGGAATGACTCAATCCTCGGAGACCCCCCTATTCACTCGAGGCAGGACCTGCGACGCCTTGAGAACTGGATGGGGACCCAAAATATAAAGACTCTTGAGGATATCTTAGTTTTGGGTGTGGACAAGCATCACTCATGGCAAGGGTGGGAAGTGAGGAATTTACCTCCGGAATTAGAAGGGGAATGGAGAATCCTCAAACACTTCCTTCAAGGGAAAGCCCTGCTGAAAACAAAGGGGAAGGACGAGAGAGGTTGGGGGGAAATGCCAAAGACTACACCACTGCCAACGGCTATAGACTTTTTCTCAAGTTCCCCACTGCTCCAAAAAACCCGCTCATCTGGAAAGAGATTTGGCATTCTAAGTCCATTCCCAAAATATTATTTTTTATTTTGACACTTGCCCACAACAACATTCTTACAGGGAAAATTCTCCAAAGGAAAGGTTGGAATGGCCCCCATTGGTGCCCACTCTGCCAGCAAGCCGAAGAAACTACTAATCACCTCCTCCTCAATTGTGCCTTTTCAAAAGAAGTTTGGAGACTGACAATTGATTCAGGAGATGAAGTCAACCTGCTAGAAGATGTCAAAAGCCTCCTTCAGCATTGGAATAATTTGTACCCATTCTAACATCGAACTCAAAGTCAAACCATTGAGCTTTGGAGAATCCTCCCAAACTTTATTCTGTGGAACCTGTGGCTGGAAAGAAACAGCAGGATCTTCAGGGACAGGGCAAGGAAGGCACCCGTAGTGGTAGCCAGCATCCAAGATCTGTTTGGAGAGAGCACTCCTTTCTTATGTCAGTCTAGTTACAAAGGGAAGCCAGACGATTTAGAGGTCCTTTGGCTAGAGCAGTTCAAAATTCGAAGGCAAACGATGTCACAGTCGTCTCTCCAAGTACTGAGGATTGGGAAATAAGGAAAGAGACACAAGAGTTTGACAATTGGAAGCACGAAAGGAAGGCTTACATCCTGTCCTTTGATGGGGCATCCAAAGGCAACCCAGGGCTCACAGGTGGAGGGGGATAATTGAGAGTCCCAGTGCAGAAATTATCGTTAGCTATGCCTTGGGGCTAGGTACTGAGACCAACAACATTACAGAAGCCATGGAATTATGACAAGGGCTTCAGCAAGCCAAAGAGCAGGGGATACAGGAATTGGTCATCATTGGAGACTCCAGGCTAATAGTCAAGGCTATTAATTGCCAGACTCAAACTCAAAGCGCCAAACTTAATAATCTCCTGAGCAAAATCCATCTCCTTCTCACTAACTTCAACTCTTATGAGATTTTTCATGTTTTAAGGAAGCTGAACGCGAAGGCTGATGTGGAAGATAATAAAGGCGTACTCCTTGCACCAGGAAGCTTAATCCTCAATGGAATGAGGTCCATTGTGGAGATACCGTAACCCAAGGTGCCTCACGCACATATCCAACAAGTGGATGAGATGAGAAAAAGGACAACAGGGAAATCGACCAAAATCAGTCAGGCAGATCCGAGCCATTGGAGGATAGTGACAGGGGGAGGTACCATGACCAAGTGGACAACAAACAGGGAGGGGATAGGCGCACCCACTGCCCATACCTCTCGCCCTCTACAGTCCAGGGTGCAATCATTTGGGTCAAGGGAAACGAACTTAAAGCAAAGATGCAGTCCCAAGCCCAACTAATTCCTGTGCAGCGATTCCTCTGCCTGCACGACTGAATAGCTAAGGAGTGTGACTCAGGGGACAACCAGAGCGATGGAAGCCAGCACAAGCAAGAAACTGAGTCTGGAGGAATGGCTGGCAGCCATGGACACAACACTAGAGAATTTGAAGCAAATGTTGCAACACCAATTAGACTTTCTAGAGAACCTAGACTCGGAGGCAGGTAGAAGGCTGGATCAACTAGAGCAAGACATTTTCACTACAAATATAGGCTTCTCTGAAGAGATCAGTAACCTTCACCAGGAGCTCAAGAACCTGCAGGAAGAGTTTGAGCTGAGAGTTGAGCAGTTGGAAGAGAAAATGGCCCAGCTCAACCGAGAGTGGAGGAATGATCCAGAAAGCTAGTTCTATTGTTGCCTCTGAAGTAAATCCCACCCCTATAGCATCTTGGCATTTTTTATAGACCCAAGGCTTTAAATAAAATCGCATTAGCTGGTTATTGTTAGCCTCTTCGGAATATGGTAAATACATGTGTTTCCAGGAGCAGTGTTAAGCTCCTCCCAGGCAGAGACTCAATGAAGTCCTGCCATTTTGTAACCGCATTCATGGCTGGTCCACACTTAATACAAATCCTCTAATTGTTTTGGTAAAAAAATATATATATAATGCCCAAAGTCATATAAAAACACCCCCATTTATATAAAAAAGCCCACTCTAGAGTATAAACGCCCATAGTGATATAAAATGCCCACTGTAATATATAAAATGCCCATAGTCATATAAAAATGCACAGCCATAAAATCTCTTTTGTCCCAACCGACATGCAACCACAGAGTAAGAAGAAATATTTTATAACTATAACACAATTTCAATCGTCGAAGAACAAGGCAAGAAAACAAATCAATCCAACAAGTATCCAAGCAGATTGACGTTAAATATTTTTCATCTCACAACGCCAATACAAAAATGTTGATAACAATAAGAGAGGGCCAAGGTCCTAATACCTTCTATCATGCAAAATGAAAAACATACCGTTGCCTTAACTCCCGCCTCGAATGACGACCGCGCGCTCTGTACCGCTCCTGCTCTGTGCCGCTCCCCTCGTCGATCATTGAGACTACACCGGTACCTCCCAGCCAATCGCTAGGGGCACTCTGCTTCCCCCTTAGCCCCCCGAGTCGGAAAGGGGCCACACACAATCTAGATGGTCCGTCTAGCTTCCCAGCTCGCCTCGCAAGGCCGAGCTACCACTCTTATCCAAGCTGGAAAATCCCAACTCTCCACAAGTAATCAGTCAAGTCACAATTCTGGCAGTGTAACGTTACGCTAACAACCAATCCCTTTCTTCCTCGTCTTCCCTTTCTTTCATAAAGTTGTCCAAGCCTCACACTTTCCCTAAATCACTTTTAAATTAATTTTTAATAAAAATATTATAAATACTCTCCTTCGCACAAGTGTCGTCCATCCCCCTCTTTCCTCCAATAATTATTTTCTTTAAATTATTAATTTACTCATTTCCCTCACCCACCTAGAGTTGCTCCTAAATTTCCTCCTAGTGTTTCTAGATCCCCTTACATGCTTTAAATAATTTCCCTAAAAATGAAGTTACTAAATTAGCTCAAATTAGAAGGTTCTTAATTGCAAATTCCTTACTATGTTGACCTCGCTTTTTACCATGAGTTCCCAACTTTCCTTTATTACGTTTCCTCCAATCCTTAGCTTCCTAATTTTTACTATCCCCTTTTTATTAGAGCCAAAATGGTAGTTGCGCTATTTACTCTTTTCCCTTTATTATTAATTTAAAATCCTTTTATACTTCCACAAGTTAAATAATTTGTTTCTTCTTTACAATTTAAAACCACGGATTTTTAATTAAATTATTACTCTCTTCATTTTACCCCATAAATTTATGAAGACTAAAACTATTACTTAAGTGGTTTTTAGTCCAAACTTCTATTTTTATTTTTATTTTTATAGGGTCTTTTTCTTAAGGTTAAACAAAATTTTACCTTAGAGAAGTTTTAGACTTAGATTTAGATTCTGAACTGGGCGACAATTATTTGGGGAGGTTGTTTAAGAATTTCTTAATGAGTTAAAAGTCATAGGGCCATCTAGGTTTGTTCCTTCATCAACATCGATGCAACGTGCCCTTCAAGACGCACCACGTGCTCCAAGGGTGCCACTTGCCTTATTTGTTTCTTTTGCACGATGTGCCCTTCAGGATGCACCACATCCTCCAAGGGTGCCACTCGCTAACTTATGTTTCTCTCGCTTAACGTGCCCTTCAGGATGCACCATGTGCTCCAAGGGTGCCACTCACTAACTTATGTTTCTTTCACGTGACGTGCCCTTCAGGATGCACCACGTGCTCCAAGGGTGCCACTCGCCAGATTGACTGATTGGTAGACATCTATAACCCCTGGAGTCAACACTCTGCTAGGTGAACTTGAGGGAGACCAAGGGCTCTAAGTAATAAGGCCCCCACATTATTGCGCGCCCCTTAGAATCATCGTGAGAGACTGTCGTAGTCTACCCTCATGACATCGTGGATCCTCTCGAACTAGGTAATCGTTAACCTATAGTCTGAGCCACGGTGGGAGTGCTAGTAGGTTGTGGCAGGGATGTTGTCCACACCTCTCCCTCAACCTCTTTGGAAATCGTGTGTGACCCCTTTACTCCATATGTGCGTCTGGTCGGCAAGCTATCGTCAGCCTGCATCATCAACAAACGTGTCAGAACATGTCCACATCATAACATCAAATCAATGTAATATCACAGTAAATAAATCAACCCAAATAGCACACTCCCTGACTCAATATGGAGTCCAAGGGGTTCCATCGATGCCTCAGCATCCTCAAGGTCCAAAAACCCTACACACTCAGTAAAACTAAGTCAATAGCACTGGTCTATGTCAAAGCAGTAAAACATCATGTCATCTATCATAACGCATCATAATCAAGGATATATGTTTTAATATCATAAAAGTCCAGATCACTTGTGAGCAAGTGTCCTCAAAGAATAAGTTTTCTCAGTGCGCCAGAGTGGGATGTCACATACACCCCCTCTTGGTCTAAAATTCGTCCCGAAGTTTCTCAGTGTAAATGCCGAAGTAAAAGTATCACAGTATCAGAAGTCTATCTATCAAACAAAAATGGAAACTGTTGGTGCATATCATATGCGTTCTCCCAGGTCGCCGAGTGCGGACTATAACTGTCCCACTAGACCTTGACCTGATCTATCGTTCGATGTCGTAACTGTCGAACGCGATGATCTAAGATGCAGAACGGATCAATTGTGAGCACTCCCTCGTCCGATACCTGTAAGGAAATCATGTCAATCACATGCGTAGGATCACTAATATAATGTCTCAAAATAGATACAAGAAAAACTTCGTGCATACACCTCAAAGAATCAGGCAAGGCTAGTCGATAGGCCATGGGCCCCTTTCTCTCCACAATATTGAAAGGTCCCACAAACCTAGGAGAGATTTTAGCTCCCTTTTCAAACTTGATCAAACTCGTATGTGGTTTAACCTACAAGAAGACTCGATCACCGACCTCATAACTATGATCGACTCAGTGCACATCGGCATAACTCTTCTGTCGATCCTGTGCTTCTTTAATCCTTTGTCTTATGGTTTGCATTTTCTCTTCCATTTCTTGGATCGCTTCTGGTCCCACCAGGACCCTATCCTCAAGATGATCCCAACTCAAGGGCGTCTGACACAGTCGCCCATAAAGAAACTCAAAAGGTACCATCTTAATGGTGCTCTGGTAACTGTTGTTGTAAGTGAACTCTACTAGAGGCAAGAATTCCCCCCAACTCTTTTGTTGGTCCATCACATACATGTGCAACATGTCTTCCAAGGTTTGGTTTGTTCGTTTTGTCTGTCTGTTAGTCTCTGGGTGATATGCAGTACTAAAGTTAAGTTGAGTTCCCAAGGCCTCTTGGAAACTCATCCAAAATCGTCCAGTGAACACCAATCCTCGATCAGATATAATCCTCTTAGGCACGCCATGCAGCCTCACAATCTCACTGATGAAAACTCTCCCTATATCAGGTGCCTGATATGTCATACGTATAGGAATAAAGTGAGCACTCTTCGTCAGAGTGTCTACTACTATGAAAATCTAGTCATGTCTCCTTGCCGTCAGTGGCTAACCAACGATAAAATCTATCGAAATAACCTCCCATTTTGATTCTGGGATGGCATGTGGTTGAAGTAATCCTATTGGGTGTCTATGTTCAGCCTTTACTTGCTGACATTCTAGACATCTGGCCACATAGTTGACTATGTCGGCCTTCATTCCCTTCCAAAAGAATAAGGGCTTAAGGTCCGCCCTCATCTTCGTCACCCTCAGGTGATCCATGTAAACTGCTCTATGAGCCTTACTCAGGTTCAACATCCTCAACTCGTCGTTTGGTGGCACATAAATCCAACCTCTAAACCTTAATAACCCATCGCTATCAAAATAAAAACCCTCAAATCATGGTACCATCATTGTGTTTTCTCTTATAAAACCCTCGACCTCTTTGTACCATTCGTCGTCACGGTGTAAAGTGAGAATTTTCTCATGTAAGTTTTTCTGAAGAGGAAACACCGAGAAGATGCGTGGTCTCCGACTCAAAGCATCTGCCACTCGGTTCACCGTTACTTTTATGTAAGTAATCTCGAATTTGTACTCGCTAAGAAATTCTAACCAACGTCGTTGTCGTGCATTCAGGTTGCCTTGCGTGAAAATGTGTTGTAGTCCACAATGATCAGTCTTTAATTCAAATTTTTGTCCAACAATGTAGTGTCTCCAAACCTTCAAGGCATATACGATGGCTAATAACTCCAAATCGTGCGTCATGTAGTTCTCCTAATGCCTTCTAAGTTTCCTCGAAATGTAAGCAATCACTCGTCCGTCTTGCATCAAGACTCCGCCTAAACCTTCCTTGGATGCATCAGTGCATACCAAGAAGTCTGCGTCCATGTCAGGGAATTTTAGTATCGACGTTGTTGTCAACAACTCTTTAAGCGTCCGAAATGCTTCTGCGCATTTCTCGATCCAAACAAACTTCTTGTTTTTCTTCTGCAATTCCATGATCGGATTTGCTATCTTTGAAAATACCTCGACAAACCGTCGATAGGATCCCGCTAAACCCATAAATCTATGCACCTCTCTGACATTCATTGGCGCAGGACATTCTATAATAGCCTCGACCTTGGGTGGATCCACGGAAATACCTTTGCCAGAGATGACATGCCCTAAGTAGTGAATCCTCGATTGATAAAAAGAGCATTTGGACAGTTTCCCATACAATTTGTGCTCTCGGGGACATTGTAGTACCAAGCGCAAGTGCTCATCATTTTCCTCCATCGTCCGAGATTAAATCAAAATATCGTCAATGAATACTTGGATGAACTTGTCTAAGTACTCATGGAACACCTTGTTCATCAAACTCATGAATACCCCTGGGGCGTTCGTCAGTCCAAACGGTAAAACAGTAAACTAGTAATGTCCAAATCTCATCTTAAAGGTGGTCTTAGGGACGTCATCCTCCTTGATCCATAACTAGTGATACCCTGATCGCAAATCAATCTTGGAGAACACCGTCGCACCCTTCATTTGATTGAAAAAATCATCAATTCTTGGTAAGGGATACTAATTCTTGATCGTAGCCTTGTTCAGTTGACGGTAGTCAATGCAAATCCTCCATTATCCATCCTTCTTTCATATGAAAATAACTGGTGCACCCCATGGTGACACACTAGGGTGTATCAGTCCCAGGTCCAACAACTCCTTCAGTTGCAATTTCATCTCTTGCAACTCCAGGGTCAACATCCGATAATACGTTCTTGCTATCGGTTCGGTCCCTGGTTTCAGGTCTATGGTAAACTCCACTTCCCTTTCCGGCGACATCCCAGGCAACTCCTCTGGAAATCCGTCCGCAAACTCCTTCACCACCGGAAGGTGTTCTAGACCTTCCGCTACTCCCTTTTCGTTTAGCGTGAGAATCGCATAAATCTTGCACCCCTTGTGCATACTCTTCCGTAACTTTGAGGAACAGATGAACCTCAGGGATACTCCTTGGTTTCGTCCTACAATCAAACGTCTCTGTCCTTCATCATCGACCAAGCTCAACCATTTCATCTTACAGTTGAGTATCGCCTCATGCCATTCCAACCAATGCATACCAATCACGACGTCATAAGATACTAAGATCGTGACATACAAGTTGACCCTCGTGACAAACTCTCCCAGGTTAAGGGAACAACCCGTAACCTTTCCTCCAACCTTCTGTTTGGCTCCTGAAGCCATCTCTACGAAGCTAAACTTGTCTTGTTCGACTGCCTTTACTTTAATCCTTTTTAGCATTGCACCAGAAATGAAACTCTCATTAACACCTGGGTCTATCAAAATACTAAGGGTCTGGTCAGCGACAGTACCTGTCGTCTCGAGCACCATCGAATGGTGCTCTGCCTGGTGGTTATTCACCACCGCATGAATCCGATGGGCCTTGCCCATATCTCCCACAGTAGTGGGTCTGGCTAATCCGGACACTCTGTCCTCTCCACAGGACAGTCGTGCTGGTAGTGTGGCTCCCCACACGTCCAACACCCCTTCTTTGGCCTAGTAGTCCTCATACCTGAAGTAGAAGATGACGGCCCACCGGCTTGGAACCCAGGTCTGTTCTACTGAACAGACCTAAACTGTTGCTGCTGCGGGTGACGCTATTGCTGATGCGGTGGTCCCCAATAAGTTTTCCGCTACTGAGGTGGCAGTCGTCGGGGTGTAGTGAAAGTGGATCCCCTCTGGAAGCCACGATATCCCAGCGCATGTCTTGTTGGTGTCTGGTGCTGTGGCGTTCCAGATGAAACCTACCCTGCTGGTCTCGCTGGAGTCCTGGTCTAACCCCCACTGATAAGATCCTCTTTTGCTATGGGGGCCTTCTGGACAACATCGTGCAAGGTTTGAGGCATTAAAATTCTAACCTTTGCATGCAAGCTTCCGTTAAGGCCAAACATGAACCGGTTGACCTTAAGTTTCTCTATGTTAAGGTGCGGAGCATACCGGAGCATCTCCATAAAATGTGCCTTGTACTTGGGTACCGTACAACCTCCCTGTCATAAAGCATTGACCTCATTTAGCTGATGCTCAGTGAATTCCTCTGAAAGATACCTCTCTCGGAACCATTCCTTGAACAATTCCCATGACACGTCTTCAACGGCCATGTTCAGCTGTGGTAGGAGTGTCTTCCACCATAGAAGAGTGCTCCCCTTCAGTTGAAAGACCGCCATGCGGACCTTCATGTTGGAGGTATAATCGCAAACTGAGAATCACATCGCCATGTTCTCCAACCATGCCTCAGTGGCTGCATCATCCGGGGCAGCAAAGAACTCGAGAAATTTGACCTTCTCGAGTTCACAGTGAATGCTACCAGTAACGGTCAGTGCACGTGGCGGAACCTCAGCAGGTGTCGGTGCCCTGGCCTCGTCTCTATCCAATCAGCTGATCATTGCCTCAAACATGTGCTGAAAAGACCTCATCATCCCGACCACGTCTCCAACTATTATCTGCTCCTGTCTAAGAACCTGCTCGCTTCCCTGCGGGTTAGACCCCTCAGGCGTGGATACTACTGGAGGTGTCACACCTCCTCCCCTAGCACCCCGTCATCTGCCTCTGTGGCATCCTCTAACCATGATTACCTTCACGCACACAATCAACTCGATCAACAACAATATAATCAAATCAAATCATGTCACGAAATTCATAGCGAATATCAAGTCACGGGTCGAACCGGCTCTGATAACATATATAACATCCTCCGCGTTATGACAACAACTCTGATAACAAGTGGAATTTTTTTTTTGTGTGTGTGTTAAAAGTGTGTCTGCGTGTGTAAAAAGGAAACAGACACACTTGACTCCACGTCGCCACCCGACGACTAACAAGACGCAACCATGATGATCACAACAAGAGGACATAAGGTGCACAACAAGTAACTGCAAGCATTAAACAACCATAGACATAAGGCGCACAACAAGTAACTGCAAGCATTAAAAGACATACTGTGTTATGTACAGTACGAACACAGATGGAAGAATCCATAGTAATAGATTTTACTATATCTGCACAGGAAAGCATGGCTTTTAATCTTAGTTCTCTGCTCCGGAGAGAGAGAATGTCAGATAGGCTCCTAGTTGACTGCTCAGGCAGAAACTAGTAATCTCTGTCAGGAGGTTGTAGTGGTGGGAACTCTGCCTTTAAAGAGCCCGCGACTACTGATACGACCTTAGAGGTGTGTCGCAAGAGTGGATACCCTACCTTTAAAGGGCCCGAGACTCTTGATATATCATTGGATTCTTTACACAGAAAATAATCACACACAGACTTATATACATAGCGAATAGCTTTATCAGATCGAAGAGTCTGATATCATACAACTGTGAATTTGGACAATTCCAATTATCGTACTAACCCTGAAATTAACCTAACCCTAAACGTTAACATAGAAATAAACAAAAACTTTATTAACCCTAAATTTAACAGCCCAACCCTAAGCCAATCAAATAAAAGCACCCTGTAGAAGGAACCCATCGGATAAGGGTGCCCGTCAGAATTAAGGGCAACACAGAAAAACCCAATACACAATAAAAACAAAAGCCAATTGAGCAAAAGGAAACTAATGAAGAAAAGCCAGAACCACATGGGCACAACTTCAATTGAAATGTCATAGGACTCTTCTAAATACTTTTAATAACTTGTTAAGGTCAATATCATTTAAGTCAGGCATCATTTAACGATGATTCCACTCATGTAATCAGTTCAACTCCTAGGTAGCTTGCTATGCATTTGAGGAAATGAGCCATTTTACTTAAGTGAAAAATTAAGAATTAAATACCAAAAATCCATTAAAGAAATAAGGGAGTAAGGGCTGCATTATACATCCATTAAAACTAATTACAAGGATAACTACTACTAACCATAAGTAAGATTTAAACATCAAACTCGTCTTATATCACACTAACCCTGCGAAATTCCAATTTCAATGCATCTATGTGTTATCAAAGAACCGTAAAGCCACAATACCCCTTTCCATACATGACAACCATATTACCCACTAATCAATTATAAAAACCATGCACCATTTCATTAACCCAAACCCACGAACAATTTACAATAAAACAAAATTTCTTCTTAACCCAAATAGAAACTAACTAGATTTAAATGGAAGGGCAAGGAACTGCATTAAGTTAACAGAGAACATTCAACCATTAAAATGAAATATCATAATTCAATAAGCCTTAAATAATCGATAAATGCAACTAAAGAATGAATTAACATTAGCCTCATCCATAATTTAATTATCCATTCTTAATGATCAATAAAACAACTCTACATTTTACCCCACAACAATGTCCATCTGCATTAGTTGAAATCAATGAAAGTTAAATGGGGGATAACTTCGTTTTCCAGTGATGGAGATTGCCAGAGACGAAATTACAAAACAATACAAACAAAAATGCCAATACACTCATTGCCAGAATGAATTCTCAGAACTAAATTTTACAAAAATGGAATGCCAATACACTCATTGCCAGAACGAATTCTCAGAACAAATTTTACAAAACGAAAATGCCAATACACTCATTGCCAGAACGAATTCTCAGAACTAAATTTTACAAAAACGGAATGCCAATAAACTCATTGCCAGAACGAATTCTCAGAACAAATTTTACAAAATGAAAATGCCATAACGGATTTCCAGAAACAATGTACAGGAGCAATTTCCAAACAAAATTGCCAGAACGGATTGCCAGAAGGAAAACAAAAATATAAAAGGGCATACAATCACTCCCACTTACACATGGAAGCCAATGGATGATGTGACAATGCAACCAGTCATATAAAACGCCCACAGTCATATAAAAATGCCCACTTTAGTATATAAATGCCCACAGTCATATAAAATGCCCACGGTAATATATAAAATGCCCACAATCATATAAAAACGCCCCCATTTATATAAAAACACCCACTGTAGAGTATAAATGCCTACAGTGAAATAAAATGCCCACGGTAATATATAAAATGCCCACAGTCATATAAAAGCGCCCCTATTTATATGAAAACGCCCATTGTAGACTATAAACGCCCACAGTGAAATAAAATGCCAACGGTAATATATAAAATTCCCATAGACACATAAAAAAGGCCCCCATTTATATAAAAACGCCCACTGTAGAGTATAAACGCCCACAGTGAAATAAAATGCCCATGGTAATATATACAATGCCCACAGTAATATAAAAACGCCCCTATTTATATAAAAATGCCCACTCTAGAGTATAAACACCCACAGTGATATGAAATGCCCACCGTAATATATAAAATGCCCACAGTCAAATAAAAACGCATAGCCATAAAATCCTAACCGACATGCAACCACAGAGTAAGAAGAAACATTTTATAACTCTAACACAATTTCAATCGCCGAAGAACAAGGCAAGAAAACCAATCGATCCAACGAGTATCCAAGCAGATTGAAGTTAAATATTTTTCATCTCACAACGCCAATACAAAGATGTTGATAACAATAAGAGAGGGCCAAGGTCCTAATACCTTCTATCATGCAAAATGAAAAACATACCGTTGCCTTAACTCCTGCCTTGAATGATGACCGCGCGCTCCATACCGCTCCTGCTTCGTGCCGCTCCCCTCGCCGACCGTTGAGACTACACCAGTACCTCCCAGCCAATCGCTAGGGGTACTCTGCTTCCCCCTTAGCCCCCTGAGCCGCAAAGGGGCCACACACAATCCAGATGGTCTGTCTAGCTTCCCAGATTGCCTCGCAAGGCCGAGCTACCACTCCTATCCAAGCTGGAAAATCCCAACTCTCCACAAGTAATCAGTCAAGTCACAATTCCGGCAGAGTAACATTACACTAACAACCGATCCCTTTCTTCCTCATCTTCCCTTTCTTTTATAGAGTTTTCCAAACCTCACACTTTCCCTAAATCACTTTTAAATTAAGTTTTAATAAAAATATTCTAAATATTCTCCTTCCCACAAGTGTTGTCCATCCCCCTCTTTCCTCAAATAATTATTTTCTTTAAATTATTAATTTACTCATTTCCCTCACCCACCTAGAGTTGATCCTAAATTTCCTCCTAGTGTTTCTAGATCCCCTTACATGCTTTAAATAATTTCCTAAAAATGAAGTTACCAAATTAGCTCAAATTAGAAGGTTCTTAATTGCAGATTCCTTACTATGTTGACCTCGCTTTTTACCATAAGTTCTCAACTTTCCTTTATTATGTTTCCTCCAATCCTTAGCTTCCTAATTTTTGTTATCCCCTTCTTTCCCCTTTTTATTAGAGCCAAAATGGCAGTTGCGCTATTTACTCTTTTCCCTTTATTATTAATTTAAAATCTTTTTATACTTCCACAAGTTAAATAATTTGTTTCTTCTTTACAATT
>SNQJ01S0007982.1:317172-327954 GCA_010110895.2 Picea sitchensis | reverse complement strand
AGTATTGTATTTGGAGTAGTAGCTCAATAGGAGGATGCCCCCTCGAAGAGGCAAGTGAACAGGGGAGGATCTCTTCCATAATAGGATCCATTGTACGGTGTTTCCCTACCTTAAGGGTTTGGTAATAACAAAGTGTGGTTTCTTCTATCTTTCTCTGTGGATCTATTGTGTATTCAATATTTGTGGTGATTATATTTGTAGATCTATTCAGGTTCTTAACAAAGTACCACAATTGTCTGCACAGATACATTTAGGAGTAAATGGAGTTCCTTGAGATCTCCTCGCTTGGTGCGGCATACCGATATGCTACCAAGATTGAGTAGAAGTTCAAACAGAAGAAGCGAGACTTTGGGTCTGTGAATCAAAAGCAAGGGAAAGGTACCCCCAAAACACAGAACAAAGGACCAAGCCAAGGTGGGGCAGCCCAAGACAACCCGCCAAATATGAAAGAAAAGAACAAGACCACGAAGCCAAAAAAGGACACGGGGAAGTGGTGTGAGTTCCATAAGAGCTCCACCCACAACACAAGTGAGTGTCGGGCCAAGCAGTCACTGGTAGCCGAGTTGAAGGATTTTGTATTGGATGCATGCTCCGACTCTGAACTAGAACCCAACAAGGGGAATGACAGGGGGAAGTATATTATCGATGCGGAGACCAACACCATCATTTCCACCACGAAGATCCAGAAGGAGGAACCAAAAGACCCAGAAGAGGCAGAGTGTCTTTTCCATTCCAAGATGTGGGTAAAGGGTTCCCCATTGCAGTTCATTGTCAATAGTGGGAGCCAGAATAACCTCATCTCGGTAGAGGTTGTGAAGTGGTTGGACTTGCCGACCATAGCACACCCACAACCATACACCATTGAGTGGTTGCACCAAGGATGGGACCTCCGCATCAACCAACAATGCCGCCTTCCCTATAGCATCAAGCCCTTCACGGATGAGGTATTATGTGACATTGCTCCTCTTGATGTTTCTGATGTATTATTAGGCCAACCATACTTGTGGAAGCGACATGTTGTGTATGAGTCCAGGCCTCGTACTGTTATTATCACTTTGGGCAATAAGCTATACAGGATACCGGAGATAGCACCGCCTACCACCATCTCTTTGGTTACTGCAAAAAAATGCAGTAAGCTCATTTCCAAAATAGGTAAATTTGTTTTCCTGATGATTCGCTCTCAGAGAAAGAAGAAGATTGTGGCCATGACCTCAAGATAGGGCCCCTCTGCACAACAACAACAGATGGATAAGGTCATGGAGGAGTACAAGGACATCTTCACCTCCCCCGCAGAGGTGCCTCTACACTGTCCGAAATAGGTACCCGATCCCATGGATTGATGACCTTCTAGACCAACTCAAGGGGGAAAAATATTTCAGCAAGATAGACTTTAAGTTTGGGTATCACCAAGTACCAATCGAACCCTCTGATGTGTGGAATACTGCCTTCAAATCCAAGGAGGCATTTTCGAATGGTTGGTCATGCCTTTCGGGTTGATGAATGCCTCAACCTTCATGAGGCTAATGGATGAAATCTTGTGGCCATTCACCAACTCATTTGTAGTGGTGTACCTGGATGACATTCTGATCTTCAGCCAAACTTGGGAAGAACACCTCCACCACATCTGACAGGTCCTCCAAACACTGCGACAACACAAGTTGTGTGCCAATTTGGAGAAATGCACTTTTGGCATGACCCAGGTTCAATATATGAGATACATTATTGATGAGTGGGGGGTGCATGTGGATCCAACAAAGATCCAAGTCATTTGGGATTGGCTAGCCCCAACCACCCTAACATAGCTCCATATCTTTTTGGGTCTTGCCAATTTCTACTGCAGGTTCGTGTTAGGATTCTCTCATATCACTTGGCCCTTGAGTCAAGTCACCAAGGGAGGAGCGAAAGAAAAATTCTTTTTGTCTAAGTGATCTGAAAATAGAAGGCTAACTTGTTATGCTATGCAAGCACCCTCTACCTCATTAAAATAAACCTTAACAGGACCTTACTTCATGTGTTAAAATGTGCAAACTTGTTCATGTGTTAAGTTCTTGCTTGTTCTTGTCAATGAACATGTGTGATAAAATGTGTTTTTAACAGGTTAATTAACTGTTATAATCCAATGTACAGCAATATAAAATGCAGAAAATAACACATCAAAATCACAGCAATACCAAATTGATAAAAGAGTTCACCCCTCTCTGGGCTACGTCTCCTTGAGCCTCCTTCAATGGACTTGGCTCTTTGGGATTAGTTTGTCAAATGCTCATTACAAGCTGTTTCTCAACTCCAATGGATTTATAGACTGTACCATTGGATTCAGAATACATCTTAACCCCAAAAATGACTGTAAAAACTCGGCAAATGGACAATGGCTCATCCAACAATGACCTCTTCTACATGTGACCTCCAAGCTTCCCTGAGCTTGAATGAGGCAAAAATACCTGTAGAAGTCCTCCAATGGATTTAAAACCTATCCCAATGTGTTCAGAGCATAATAATCAGTCAGAAATGACTATTCAGTCTCAACAAATGGATATGTGCTCATCTGAGCAATGCCTCAAACAATGAGGGCTTTAAGGCTCCTAAAGCTTCCTCAAACTTCAAATGTGAAAAACCTGCAAATGGGCTCTTCAAATGCATGTGAAAATGGTTCCAATGGACTCAGAACATCCAAAAACCCCTAGCTGGGCTTTTACAACACCTGATTTGGTCAAAAACTCATCAAGTTATGCTTGCTGCCATTTTTCCTTTTTCCAAGCTCTGTTACCGGCTCGCCATATTGCACCTGTGTGAAAGTGAACCTGGCTTCTGAGCGTTTTCGCCTCCAAAACCCAGCACCCACGCGCGTCCCGAAAATGGTGCCAAATTGTCGAACGGTTAGCGCGACTATAGCCCCCGAGGACGGAGGTGTTGGGCGCATGGGGGCCATGTGGCCACGTCCCAGCGCAAATCTTGGCACCCGTTCTGTGGTTAAATGAGGACTTGCCAAGTGGCGGGCGAATGTGTGGGTGAACGTTTTTTTTAAAAACCAAAACTAAAAACCCCGCGCCACTTTATATAGGGGTCATATGGATACATGCATAGGACCGTGGCTCCATTTAAAAACACCCCCCGGCGCGCCAATGCAATGGTGCTTTGGTCACATTTCTGGTCACATTTCACCACAGTTATATATAGTTTCAAATCCCGCGCACATGGATTTAACACACGTTTATCCCATACATTACATATAATGTATTTGTAATACATTATAATATTTTACAATGAAAATGTGCGCCAATGCCGGGCGTTTAAGTTCGGGTCATATGTGCTATATAGTTCGGCTTAGCCCTGGCCCGACCCCCCTTTCCTTTTACACAAATACCAATTTTAAATATATGTAAATGCATAATCTTACCAAGAACCATTGCGTGGCCCAATGGTCGGGTGGCCCGTGCGAAGTCTTTGGCTTATGAGAAGGTTCGGGGGTCAAACCCCGCGGCCTCCATAACCTTTTATAACATAACCAAATTGAACAAAATTGAAGGGACACATGGCGCCCATGGATTGGGCCACGTGTCTCTTTATTATTTGCCATAAACCGGACACGTGTCAATACCACATTCATCCAATTGCTAACCAGTCACAAACCGCCATGTCAGCGCTGCCACTTCAGCTGCCACGTCATCTGTACGGCCTATGCCACGTCATCTGTACGGCCTGCCCAGTCAGCACCCTTTTTTCCCTGTTTGGCGATTCAAACAGATCGCGATAACTTTCTCTCCTGACGTCCGTTTGAGACGAAACGAGTTGAGTTAGGTTCGTGATGACGAGGGCTACAAACCCATTTGATTTGAGACAATTCCAAGAACTTTGATTTTTGAGGTAAAATTTGACCCTTGGTCCAGATTTTGATCACTAAGTCTCAACAGAAGGTGTTCGGGGAGTTGAAGCATCGCCTCTGCTCTGCACTAGTGCTCACATTACCAGAATTGCAACAACCATTTGAGATCGAGACAAATGCCTCATACTATGCTATTGGGGCAACCCTTACTCAACATGGGCATCCAGTGGCATATCACAGTGAGACACTTTCTGACACAGTCTGGAAGTATCCCACTTATGACAAAGATATCTATTCCATTGTGAAGGCTTGTCGGCAATGGAAGCATTACATTTTGGGAAATGAAACGATCATCCACACAGACCACAGACCCCTGCAGTTCATACAAACACAAGGGAAGTTGCATAACGATCGCCATAAGAAGTGGGTCACATACCTACAACAGTTTCATTTGAACATTAAGTACAAGAAAGGCAACACCAATAATGTTGCAGACTGCCTAAGCCGACCAACCATCGTGGCACTAACCACTGTGCTCAACTCTTATGGGCACGAGACTTCCGATTGGTAGCTTCTCTACACAAGTGATCCAGAATTCAACCACACATACAATATGCTCTTGGAAGGTAAGCAAGTTCCCAATTTTCACCTTTAGGATGCCCTGCTATGTCACCTGGGACACCTTTGTGTTCCTTCAAGTGAGCATGCCAAGATGATTTGGGAGGCGCACTACAGTCAGGTTGCTGGGCATTTTGGGGTCAAGAAAACCGTGGCAGTACTGCAAAAGTATTTCTATTGGCCTAACCTTCAATAGGATGTCGAGAAGTAAATCAAGTCCTGCACTGCTTGTGCCATTGCCAAATTGACCATCAAGAAGAAAGGCCTATATACTCCGCTTCCTACCCCATTCGACCTTGGGAATCCATCTCTATGGATTACATGTCGGGACTTCCTTCTACTAAGCATGGAAATGACTGTGCTTTTGTGGTCGTAGACAGATTCTTAAAGATGTCCATTATGATGGTCTGCAAGAAGAATATCACAGCAAAATCCACTGCTAAACTCTTCTTTGAACAAGTGTGGGTACACTTTGGGATCCCACAGTCTATCATCTCAGATCGGGACAGTAGGTTCCTCAGTACATTTTTGTCTAGCCTCTGGTCAATGATGGACACCAAGCTCACCACGTCCACAACTTTCTATCCACAAACTGATGGCCAGACAGAGGCTTTCAATCAGATGATCGTACACATTTTGTGATGTACAACTCAAAGCATCCACACACATGGGATGAGAGCCTTCCCTATGTACAACACAACTACAACTAGGCTTTCCATAGATCAAGCAACCACAACCCCTTTCAGGTGGGCTTGGGATTCTAGTCACTATGTCCCATTGACGTAGCCATGCCATTTGTGGCTACTCAGGAAGATTCATCTCATGTCCAGTATGAGGATGACAAGGTAAAAAACTTCATTGAGTGCATTCAACACATCCTCCAACAAGTTCATGACATATTGGACAGAGCCAATGCTAAGTACAAGCAGCGACATGATCAACATTGGGTGCCACACAACTTCCAGGTGGGCGATAAAGTGTGGCTACATTTTCAAAAGGAGCACCTCGTTGGACCCCAATGCAAGCTTTGTCCACTCCGATATGGCTTGTACACCATCACCAAGGTTGTAGGGGACAATTCCTTTGAGCTCAACATTCCACCATTCCTTGGTCTGCACCCAGTGTTCAATGTGGACCACCTTCGACCTTACTTTCCACCTCTACTAGACACATTCGACATGGCATAACAACTCACACCAATAGAGTTAAATCCAGACTGCATAGAACAAGACACAATTGATCATATCATGGATACACAAATCAAGCACACCCAAAAACAAAGGATACCGCTATATCGAGTTTTCAAAGCAGACCAACTCCTTCAACAAGGCAAGTGGCTCACCAGGGACCAAGTTCAACAGAAGTTTCCTCATCTCATGGAGGAACTCAATGCAATGGGGACCATTGATTCCTAAGGGGGGATTAATGATCCAAGTGGATATTGGTGTCCACCCACCTATTCCACTTGGACCCCCACCATTTCTTCTTTCAGTTTTTCAGTTTTTGCACAGTTTACTATTTTTAGCAGGTTTTTGGGTCCTGAACTTCCGGAGCTGTTTTGAGGCCCTGAACGACGTTTTTTGAGAAAACGGGGAGCAACATGATTTATTAATCAATGTTTCTCACCCAAAATTTGTATTCCTAAGATAGATCTTTCTAACGAGGTATGGAACGCGTCAAACAGAGATCGTATGCCAAAGTTACGTGCCCGGGAAGTTGATGTACCAATTTACCCAAATGGGGCCCATAGTCTTGGCGTTCAATCTCCTAGGGTTAGGTTTTTGGATGTTTAGGATTTTCCATTGTTTCTCAATAATAATAGGTCTTCAAGCCTCATTGTAAAATAGTTCAGAGGCTATTAGCCACCACATCTCTTCTTAGAGATAAGGTACCAACGCCCTAGCTAGTTTATTTCCATTTTGTCTGTAAGCATATTTCAGTCATTTGTTGTTAATGAAATGAAGTCTTATTTCTGCTGCATCTCTGCGTTTATGTGTATTTTTGTATTTCATTGTGTTCCTACATAAATCCGGATCAGTGTTGGTCTGTGTTTTCTTGAAATTGGTAACTGTGTAAACGTGTGCGTGTTTTCTTTGGAATGATTGTGTGTGTTATTCGTTGCAAATGGAAAAATCGATGGTTGAAGTTGTGATTTCTTTGGTTGTTTTGTGTGGTGAAAACTCTGATGGCTCTCTGTTGTCTTTATGGGTATTTTATTGGAGGGTTTTACTCTGTTTATCCTTGTTTTCTGCCTTCTCACTGTTATGGTAACCATATCCGGTTGTATTCGGTGCTATGAAGTTGTTGTGTATTTTCAAACCACCCTCTTGGTCACTGTTTATCTTTTCACCTGGTCGTGGTCTTATTTTGTGGTATTGGCATCAACACAATGACCATTATGCCAAGAAGTGTGCTTTAGGGTTGCTTGGTAGTACCTCGGTCTGTTGTTCTATCGACATTGTTATAAATGGTTCGTATTTTGAAGAGTGTGAGGGTTATGACTCTGCGTGTTCTTGGTATTAAATACTCTCTAGTGAGCAATTGTTGCTCCTGCGCATTGTGGCCTACCCTACCTGGTGTTGAAATGTCACCCGATCTTATAAATCTAAGGGTTATGAGTCTTGTGGTTCCAACATGCTTTTCTCAAAGGTTTCTCATCTATTGTGGATTTGGTCAACTTCTAGTCTCCTTGTGTTTGGTAACCGAGCAAACCCTTGATTATTTCTTATATTCATTGGTTACATAGCCCATTTTTGATAAACTCAACTAGTCGCCCTTTGTCAGGTATCTTGTTGAATGTCATGATTTTTTTGAGTAATATTGACAGTGGTTTGATTATTGGCTCGTCTCTGTTTGATCGGGTTGTTGGAGAGTTCTAATTGGAAATTATATTGGTATACAGTTGCTGCCTAATTTTGTTGCGTCAGTTGAATCTATAACTCATCATTGTTATAAATTTATTGATTAGAAGTAAATGGTAATGTACAGTCACAAAGATGCCTCTTTTCGTTATGTGTTGGTCTGTGTGTTCCTACAGCTTGGCATAAATTGAAGTTGGTGGTTGTTGTGTGTTTAATTTGTCCCAATCAGGATCGTTACAAATTGGAAATTTGATGACTTAGATTTGGTTTTTTACTGTGTATGGTTATGGAGACATCGTGCATCGTTTTGTAATATGGTTTAATTAAAAATTTATTTGTTAATGTTGTCAAAGGAATGGAATCAAGCATGTTTTAAAAGAGTCTATGCAACTTAGGAGAGACCCGTGTCTATGTTTGATTTGAGGATTTATAAATTATGGACAGTGGTTGATATTTTGGCTAAACAGAGTTGAAGAAATATGATGATACATTGTTAAATAAAGGAATGAACATTTAAATGTGGGACAATGAACAAGTTTTAACACACAATAATTGTTTAATTGGTTGGATCGTTTGCATTAAATACATAATTTTTTTATGGATTACTTAATTGATTTTACGAACAATATTCACTCTCTTCCCTACAATTATTTCGCTTTTCTCACATTACAATCCCCTCACCTTCCCATATTCATTATCCACTCCCCGTTCCTAAAATTTAATTATAGTTAAGATAAATTATGTATTATGACAGTTAAAAGATCACATGGATGAATTACAGTGATGTATTCTTTTGGTTTACGATACAATTGATTGTTTCGTGTCTGTGAGCAGTAATCATGATATTTCCCCCCTCATTTTAACATTTTTCACTCCTTACAACCCCCTCACGTATCCCAAAACCCTTTTTCACCCCCTACTCATTGAAAACTATTAAACGATTTGTATGGATTGGATTGCATGAGTCTGATATGTTGCTGAGCCAAATTTTATTTCATATTTCAAAAGAGTTTTCATGTATGGTTGTTAAAGAAACTATTTGCTAATCAATAATGCATAAAGGAATGGCCTTTTTCAGCAGAGGTATCCATGGTCAGGGTAACCGAGGAAGAGGAAATTGGAACAGGGGCCCTAGAAGGCCAAGATTCTCTATACACTTTGATGCAGACTCGCAAGAGTTAGGCCAACTATTTCAAGATGGATTTTTTAATTGGATTGGGCAAGGAGTAGTCCAACCTAGGCCTGAAAGGCCTCCCTTCCAAGCCCCATAGGTCCATGGTATCCCAATGCCTCTTCATGTCTCAATGCAACCTGAAATCCCTGAAAACGACAGATGGTAAGGGATTTTCCACCCGATAGTCTCCCAACATCATGGCTGGCCTAACTTATCTCTACCTTCTCCTCCACCTGTAAATCAAATTTCCCAAGCTTCCCCTGTCCACTCACTAGTACAATATTCTCATGCAAGAAAAAGGTTAAAAATCAAGTCCCACCATGCTCATGACAAAGGGAAATCCGTTGCTGCCCCTTCCTCACCCTCAAATGACTCTACCAAGTCTGTGTCCTCTTGCATGGATTTGAGAGATGATTGCTCTTATGTGATCAGTGAGATTAGGCCTAAAGGATCTACACAGCCTAAGGAAAATTCGGAGAGATCAAAAGGTGACAACAACAACAAGTAAAATATTGACTCCTAGGGTGGCAAATATGGATTTTAAATATTTTTATTTTTATTGATTGTTGAGAACATTTGACTTCTGAGATTTTGGAAAACACACTATTTTTTTGGATATATGGGCAATATATTTTTTGGAAATAATTTCAATTATCATTGATATAAATTTTCAAATATGGAAAAGATGATGGGAGTCACAAGGAGGGATGTTTTGTTTGATTAACTAGTTGTGTTATGATTATTAAAGAACTAAAGGGAGTCACAAGGGGTCCCACCTACTAGTTATTATTTATTAAAAACCCTTATTATGATTTTATTACTTTCCCCCCTTAACTAAAAGTTGGTTGAGTTTTAGCTAACTTGACTAAAGAAGTAGTTCAACTACTTCAACCAATTCTAATTTTCTTAAAGGCAAAAGGAAAAGGAGGAACAAGAGGAGAATAGAAGGAGGAGCATACTAAGGTCTGATCTTTGAGTTTTGTTGAGATAATTCAGTTTTCATCCATTCCTTAGTTCATTAGAAGCCTAATTTTTTTTTTATGATAGCACGGTCCTATTGTAGACAACAAGATTCATGGATGAATTACATCATTCAAACACTTGTTTCTTATAGGTGTTGATCTTTGATAGTCTGTGTAGACTTGTTTTTTTGTGAATTAAATTTCATGACTGACAAAGGCTATTGTGCAGAGTCGAGTGGGAAACAATCTGTGGCAAGCTGATCCAGCTTTTAAAGTTTAGTTTTTTACTTTTTGTCAAAAGTCATTTTGTATGTTTCATCGGGGACATCTAAGTTTGACTTTGGTCCAAAACTTCCTCAGAGAATTTCGTAAAGGGAACGATTCTTTTGATGAATTGGAATGAAATAAACAATTGCTTTATGTCTCATCTGTTTTGATTATTGACTTGGTGTTTTTACTTCTGTCTCTATATTTCTTTCAACATCTGTTATGTTTAGAAAATTACATAAATAATGAATTTTTCAGCAAACTTTTATTTATAAAAAACGAGCCTAAGTACTTGTAATCAATACTTGTGAATTATGATACCAATATTGATGGCTATAAATATAGGGTGATATTCCCGTCTATCCTTCGTTAGCCATGAGGGATTTGAAAATGTTTGAGTAAGATCATTTCATATCATTTTCCTCAACATTTATTTGGCGACCATACTGGGGAGATCTTCAATATCTCTCTGGTTGATTTTTATGCTTGATTATCATCGAATACATCTATTTTTCTGATATTGATTCTTTGACAGCTTTATTTCTTAATGATTGTACCTGTTGCAAGGCAGCCCAATATTGAGCTCGGTAATCAAGATTAGACCAACATTGCTTTGAATTTGTTTAACACCATTTTAGACACTTCTAATACTCGGGTTGAGCTTAATCATTCATGGATATCAATTGAACGAGACATTAGTGCCCAAGAACGTTGGGAATCTAGACATAGACAGCCTATAAATAAACAATAACCTTCTTGTTCCTTCAGCTTTGGCCTCCCTTTCATGTCCTTAGACTCTCATGTTTCTAGGAGAAGAAGATTCTTATCACCTTAAAGTAATCCTATTGCTGAAATAAGAAGAAAGAAAGTTGTGTTATCAACCCTGTTATCGCTCAGTTTGTAGGATAGGTTTAGTAGCTTGGAAGTAAGACTGAAACTGGCATAACAGGAGCTTCCCCACCCACTGTCACCTCGATGGGGAGCTCTTTCTATTTAGGGTGGCTAATCCCAAGGGAGACGTCCCTAGTAATCTGGGGTGCTGAAAAGGAAAAGATCAAGGATTCAAGGTTCAAAAGG
>SNQJ01S0007982.1:303463-317162 GCA_010110895.2 Picea sitchensis | reverse complement strand
GAAAAGGAAAAGATCAAGGATTCAAGGTTCAAAAGGTTAAAGTAGGTTTTCCCCTTCACAGATCACTTGCCAAGAGAGATACTCAAAGAGAAGGTATTCCACTGAAAAGGCACTTGTTTGCGAGACAAGGCAAATAAAACTAAAACATGCAAGCAGTGGTTAGTACTTCATAAACAAATGACTATCTTAAATACAAATGAACAATGATAAATGTAATTATTGACGAAGTCAATGATTGCAAATAAAGACAATGGCATATAATATTAATTCTTCAATAAATACAAAATGATGCTTGCATTCAATGTATAAAATCAATCTTTATGTTATCACAACACATTAAATGTGCCCATACATATATATTGTTGTTGCTGTGTCACTATGCTATAAGGGTGACGTCAGCCCTAATCTATGTTAGTTTTGGTAGACAACGAGGAGAACGTTTTGCTAATTAAGCTAATGAAAATGATCAACAACTCAAAGTCTATCCTCGGATGACCTAGCCGCAACTTTAGTACCAAGCAAATGTTAAAAAGAGGCAAGACGTCATCAGCTAGTTAGGGTTAGTAAATCGCTAGGGTTAGTTAGGGTTTCGATTTAAGAGTTTTGAAAAAGGTTGTTTTACACTATAGACTCAACGTTGCAAGTTTTAGATCAGTGCCTTGGGTAAATGGAGTCAAAGAGAGAGGCTAAAGGCTTGGAAAGATTTAAACCTAAGGACAAGAGAGTTAGGCTTAATGGTGCTGCAATGGCAGGGCCACCAAGTCAAAACCCTAAGGTAAAATCAATCTTTATGTTATCACAACACATTAAATGTGCCCATACATATATATTGCTGTTGCCGTGTCACTATGCTATATAAGTGACGCCACCTCTAATCTATGTTAGTTTTGGTAGACAACGAGGAGAACGTTTTGCTAATTAAGCTTAATGAAAATGATCAACAACTCAAAGTCTATCCTGAGATGACCTGAAATTAAACTCTTTAGTACCAAGCAAATGTTGCAAGAGAGGCAAGACTATCCACTAGTTAGGGTTAGTAGGTTGCTATGGTTAGTTAGTGTTTCAATTTAAGAGTTTGAAAGGTTGTTTTTAACACAATAGACTCAACGTTGCAATTTTTAGACTAGTGCCTGGGTAAATGGAGTCAAAGAGAGGCTAAAGGCTTGGAAAGATTTAAACCTAAGGACAAGAGAGTTAGGCTTAATGGTGTCGCAATGGCGTGGCCACCAAGTCAAAACCCTAAGGGAGGAGGCTCACTCTGCATCTTAAGCTAGGCCTCATGCTCCTCCTCTTTCCTTAAGACTTTGGCAAACAGCCTAGCCATAAAACACATAAATCTAGGGCTGAAAGTGTTGTGGAGCCAAGGCTCTTCAAACCCTAAGAGTCAAACCCTAGGTTTAAAGTTAATTAGCTCAGGACATCTTCTTTCTTCAATTTATGTTTCAAGATAACTCAAGAAAAGGATGAACTAGTGTATAAATGGCTAGGCTATATTCTTCTTAATCAAATGGCTAAACAAGTTTTATCATGGGGACATAAGCAATGAACCACTTGTGTGCTTGCTCCTTAGGGTTTCAATGATTAAGCATAATAATAATGTAAATCCATACATGTAAGATATTAAACCTACAACCATTCAATCAAGAAGTTTTGTATGAAAATATACTTACAAATTCATGAAGAGCTTATCAAACCCTAGCTGTAACACCTTCCAAATGATAAAACACCATGCATGCCAAAGATAATCCTTCCAAGTGTAGCTACCAACTCCCCAAGAGCCAATAACAAGACAAAAGACTAAAAAGAAGTCTCACAAGAGAGTTAGTTGTGTCATATCCAAAATGAGGCAAAACGCCTCTATTTATATGATCCAAATGACTCCTTAATTACAAAAATGTATCATTAAAAACAACCGACAAGGCTGGTCTAACATTATTACATATTTGTCACATTAAATGCTAAAATGTCAAAAGTAGAGCTAAAAGGGAGACGCCAGCTCCCCTCCGGAGATTTGGCCCTTTGGGCATCACGCGATCCAAAAGTAAAACATTGGCCCTTCAGTTCTGCAACCTGCCACATTTGCCAAATAGTCCCAGCACACTGTCACATGCTCAAAAAAATGTCCATCCTGCCCTGGGTGGTATTTTGTCCATCAAATCCATCATCTCATCTGCAGGGGGGGTGATCCCCCTAGGTCGATATTTTCCAAAGTGTCCTGGTGAGGGTGCCCTTCTATCTTCTTCATGCAAGGGCTCATCATGACGCTGTCTTGCCTCTACCATCCCAACAACCATCCGGGATGGGCTCTTCAACCCCATGGAGGTCCGAAAGCTAATCATCTCCCATGTGTACCAATTCTCCTGTACCCAGTCTCACGGGTATGGTCTTGCACATCAAAGACCACGCCTCCATGGGCTCATTAGTCCTAGAGATCATAGCACGGTAAATCATATTTCATCATTAAAGTTTATCAAATATATGCATGAAATCCTAACATATCATCTAAGATTCAAAGATATTACACACATCTACTATACAAGGCTAAGGAAACGTACATAACAACCTATTGGGCCAATACCCAAGAGGTGTGGAGAAAGCCATAAGATCATTCAAGCCATGTTTTATGTGATATGGTTTTTAGATGTCCAGTCATAGTAAGACCAAGGGCGTGTGTTGTCAGCAGCCTTTGTAGGAGGCTATTAAAATTCGGCCATGGATGCATTTTTTTTCCAAGCCCTTTATTGCCTTCTATTTTTCTTTTTTTATTGTTTTTCTTTTTACTTCAAGGTCCGACCAAAGGACACTACCTTGGATTGGTGGCTGTGAGTCGACAGCCAAGTACCCACTGAATCTTCAAGTAGAATGATAAGGTCAGGCTCGTGGATGAGATCCCTTTCCTTTTAACATGCAACTAAAGGTCATCAGCCTGGCTTGGTGACCGATAGTGGCAATGTCATACTACTAAATACCTTATGAACATAATGGGCCTACTGCGGGATGAGACCTCCCATCCCTCTTGGTTAGGTCTTGTTTATTATTTTTCTTAGGGTCCCTTTAGTTTCTTATCGAGAGATTTTTTATTGCCTTCTGGGATCCCCTCGGCTAAGCATCTCTAGGTTTTATTTCCTATGGCTTTTATCTTTTTACAAATGCTTTTACCCCCTGAGCCTTGTAGCCCTTCTTCCCACAAGACAAAATGTAACCCTAAAAGGTCATCCTAATGGCTAGACTAGGGGAATGGGATGGATGAGCTGCAAGATGTAAAATGATAAAAGATGCATGGAGCAGACGATGGCTCGCAAATCCCTTGGTGGCTAACCAAACCCATGAATATCCACTTGCTAAGTCACCCCATCAATCACCCCAACAATGGTCAAGTGGATTAGTGTAAGATCCAAGAAGTCATCAGAAATGAAAGGAACCTAATGCATATATAAGAAGGTTATAACGATCAAATATGACACATACCATGATACCTCAGAGCAATTACCTCATGGAGCAAGAATCCTCTCCGATGCAAGGCCAAGCCGGTGGTGATGGAAGTTGTTGCTGCTGACAGGACAAATGTGAACTATATCTAAGAAGAACTAGGAGCATATTCCATCTTTGCCGAAGAGGATAACATTTCCTTGGAACAAATTGATTTAGATGATGGTATGTGGCACATGCACTTTGATGGTTCATGCTTTAGTGAAGGTAACAAAGATGGCATTATCTTGATTTCTCCTATAGGAAAAATCCATAACTTTTCTTATAGGTTGGAGTTTGCTTGGACAAACAATGTCACTGAATTCGAAGCTTTATTATTAGGCATTGAAAATGCCTATAATCTTGGTTGTGGTCACCTTTCAGTTTTTGGAGATTCCGAGCTTGTTGTGAACCTTTTACGTAAGATATACTCTCCTAGCAGCAAGATGATGAAACGATACACCCAAACTGTTTGGGCACTTCTCTCAAACCTATTATCTTTTAACATTACTCATGTTAAGAGGGAATTAAACTCAATGGCTATTCAGTTAGCTATTTTTGCAGCCTCTCCTAATCGTCAAATTTTGGCACATAGACATAATTGTACTTTTCAATATCTATATCGTATCATCCACATATCCATGAAAATATAGAATCTTGGCAGGTCTTCCCTAATGATGAGAGCATCTATGCTTTTATCCAAAATGAACCTTATAAGCCCAAGGAAATTATATCCATATAAGATAACAATATTCCTAAGGGCTTGAATCCTATAGAGAGTTCATTTTCATCAATTGATATAGGAAATAAAGAGAAACATAAGGAAGATGAGTCGAAAAGGAAGGTGGGTGAAACCATCTCCTTGAACATTGGGACACCCCAGTCTCCAAAGAATGTTAAAACATGTCCCAAATGTTCTGATGAAGAGAAAATGAAGTTTGCCAAGCTACTTGGTTAATTTCAATATGTTTTTGCTTGGTCTTATGAGGATCTTCATGGTTTTGATCCTGCTCATATACATCATGCCATTCTCATCAAGGAAGGCATAAAACCAGTTAGGAAAAATCAAAGACCTATCAACCCTACACTAGAAGCAACTATTCGAAAGGAGTTGGAAAATTTATTGAAGGTTGGAATCATCTTTCTGGTCAAATATTATGAATGGGTTTCAAATTTGGTTCCTTCTTGGAAAGCCACTAATCATACCATATTTCACGTTGATTTTCATTCATTTAATCGGGATATTATAAAAGATCAGTTTCCTCTCATTAACATGGAAATAATTTTGCAGCATGTTGTAGGGTCACAAATGATGCCCTTACTTGACACTTTTTCTGGTTACAATCAAATCAAGGTAAAAGGGGTGGATAATTACAAAACCACCTTTATTACTCATTGGGGTAACTTGACTTACGAACGTATACCTTCTGGATTATTTGATGCGAGTACCACTTTTAAAATACCTATGCAAATAAATTTGGACGATTTGAACGGGAAGATTATTCATGTCTATCTTGATGATCTAATCATGCACTTTAAAGGGCTATCAATTGTCTCAAAGTTTCAAGAATTATGGATGGGTCCTTTCAAGATCGATTTTTAACCTGGGTACTAACTCTTACATTCTAAAATATTTACAGGAGCAATTTTTTTCCTACAACACTAATGGTTCTCACTTAAAACACTACATGGAACCAACATGAAAAGTTTTAATGTTGTTTGGATTTTTTGTATATTAGTAGTCTAGTTCTTCTTTCTTTTTCACCACTTTTTTTCATTTCTTCTTTTACAATAGCTTAATTTCTACTTCCTTTTTAATAAATTTCATGCTTCCTTTGCAATTCTGTCATTTATTTCTGTTGTTTTAAATTTTGTGGTCCCATTTTTGTCATGAATTTTATTTCTTTTCATCTGTTATTTTATTTTTGGTAAAAAAAATAAAGATGTTGGATCAGTTCTGCCACAATGACACTCCTGCAAGGTATTGTTAGTCAATAAAAATCAAGATTCCACAACTGTTACGATGTTCCCCCTGAAATCATAATTGAATTTGTTATATGCTTTCACTGTTGTTTTATAGAGAATTGGATATTTCCCTCTTTTTCTTTCCATTTCTTCATCCCTTTAAGAGTTAAAAGAGAAAGTCAATAAATTTTTCTCCTTGAAGTCAAGAGAAAATGTTGGTTGAATGATTATGCATACAGGGATAAACCCCCTCATACTTAACATTTTTCATGAGTTATTCCAAAATTCCTGTCAATTTTTCCATTAAATCCACTCACTTCCCCCTGTTGCATAATCATTCTAGTTATACTTTCTTGATTTTCCATTCTTGGTATGCAAAACCATATGTTCTGAGTTCTTAATATGTTGGAAACAAATTTCCCTGTGGAGTCACCAGTTTGTTGACGATAAAAATCACAACAAGGATTTTGCCTGCAAAGTGTTACTAAAGCTTATTATTTAAGCTATGTTAACGATATATAATACTAGTAGGTGGGACCCCCTTGTAGACTGGAGGATAAAAGATAGTCTATTCACACATTTTATGCTGTTGTTTTGATGCTTCTCAAAGGGTTCTACATGATTGATGATGAAATATTGGTTTTGTTGGGACATAATGGCAGATGGATAATGCATTTGATGTGTTGATTCCGTTATTCTAAGCTCTAAATTTCCATATTATGAATGGATTATATTTACTGTTATTACATTGCTATTTTCACCATGATTCAGTACCTGTTACATCTGCACAAGACACATGTTAGTAACAACAAGATACACAAGCAATATGAAAAAAATCCAAGAAAGGGAACTATACTATACTAAGCTTTGATATATTATGTGCAAATGAAATCAAAAGGGATTATTGTTAGTCCTAACTAGCATGGTTAGTGGCTATACGAATATTATTGAGTTATATTGGGCGCATTTGATATATGTTATGGTATGGTTTTGGCTATGGTTAATATGATGTGGGGTGGTACAATTAGAAAGCAATGTGTGCAAGTTTCGATGCATGGAGTCAATAGCATGGATTAATGGTATGTTTTTGGTTGGATGTCGTGTACTACAAATTGAATGAAATGGAGGATCGAAGCATTGTGTGTAAATGCACATCACTCCATACTTCTCCCACTGGGTCGTGACCTTGGCATGGTTATTGTTCATTTGGTTTTTCTATGGTTAAGCTCTGAGATTCGGGTGTGGAAGGAACTACTCGACCAGCTCGTGTTTTTAATGCCATTGGTTGTTGTTGTCCCTTGACCAAGTTTTGTAGATACTTGGTCATATTTGATCTATTTTGGGACTTCGACAACCTATTGAAGGAGGAGCACAAGACGAAGCAGAGATCATGGGATATCAGCTCATTTTAGGGTTTTGGGGAATATGTAATGGGAATGGGATGTCGGCCCATGGGTTTACCCATGTTTAGGTATTTTTGTAATATATAAATAGATGTATAGGAAATGTAAGGATGGACGATGTCTTAGTGCTAGAGGGAGTTAATTTGTGTGATTGTGGCTGATAGCTAAGTGCTTATGTAAGAATAGATCTCTGTGATAGACTTGCAGAGATGAGTGCAAGTATTGTAAGTGCTAAGTGCACAGATTGTAGAAGGCTTTGCACTTAGATCTACTCGGGGAAGGAGGATCTGGCAAGGTGCACGCATATCCCCTGTCCTATGCGGAGTAGGATCTTGATGCTTTGTGTTGTAACCGATTGAAAGAAGATAATAAGAAGAAGAAGAGTTGGTGGACATAGCCCTAGGGTGGGGGTGAACCACATACATGTTGTGTTTCTCTTCTTTGTGCGATGTGTTGGTGTATTTATGTGTTATTTTCTTAGTGCTTTGATACCAATGACTGTAGATAGGTCTGTTATTTCTTTGTGCTTATTGACCTGGATGAATGTTAGATCTAACCTATGTGAATATGCTTAGTACTTGAATCTTCTATATCTGAACTTTTATTGATGCTAAGTGTTTTATATCTTAAGATCTGTTCAATACTACGATTTTATGTAATTAGGGTTTGGATCTGCGATGTCAATAAAGGTTGAATACTAATGATTGATAGTTGCTAAGTGCTTGTTTGAGTATTTTAATCACAGATATGTGTCCCAACTAAGGTTGCAGACACCTGAGTCTTGTAACCACCCCTGCCTCTACCTTGGGTGAGACTTCATCTGCTTCGCAGGTGATGCCGAACGGGCCAGTAGTTAGGGCTTTGTTGGTGCGCTCTTGAGTGTTGAACCCTAGGTCTTCCCCTGTGCCAACAAATGGTTCCGTTGCTGGGACCTGAAATTGTGATTGCTGAGAACTGAGGAAAAGGAAAATCTGTGTGCGTAGATTTGTTTCTATAGTGCGCAGTGATCTACTTGATTTGTGAAGCTCTGTTCTAAGAAAAGAATTCTGATCTGAAGAAAAGAGGTAATATCTGTAAGCTCTGTGCTCAGATAAAGGTAATAATAGTGACAAGTTTTAGATATGAAAGCTTTGTGTTTTGTAAGATAAGTGGAAATTTTTTATTCTGAAGCATGGATCTAGGTATGTTAGATAAATTTTTTCCTAGATTGAAAAGTAGGGCACAGATAGATGAAAGAAGATTTGAAATAAGTAGATCTGATAGAGATAATGAAATATATGTGATACCTATGCATAGAAAGGATGTTTGGACTAACAAATGGATGTAGGATCCTAGAAAGAATATTTTGCAGGTTAACTACTATGATCCTAGCGCACAGTACATGAAAGGTTGGGGATCATTTAAAATAAAGAGAGGATTGATTCTTTGTTATAGTTGTAGAATCCCTGGACACCTTGCTAACGATTTCCCTGGTTGAAAACCTAGTTGCCTTTGTTGTAAGGCTATGGATCATGAAGTGTTGTATTGCCCTAGAATGATTGCTAAGCTTGAAAGGATGAATATGGAACAAAAAAACCATGAGAAAGGACAAGAAACTGTGATTATCATAGAACCCCAGAATGAATCAGAGAAAGTATAGCTACATATGAAAGAAACCTTGGATGATCACAGAGAAAAATTAGTTTATCAGATATCTTCAAAGACAAAGAGAAAATCGAAGTAAGAATATGAGACTTTGACATCGACTGTACTTTGGATGAGGAAACACAGGTGAATATCATGACAGAAGGAACTTGGGAAACCCTAGGAAATCTTGCTATGATTCCATCATTAGGAGGAATAGGCTTATTTAAAGGAAAATTGGTAACTCTATGTGGAATAATTACCCATATGTCTATGAGTGCCCATGGAACTTCAACAGAAGAAGAATTTGAAGTTATTAAATTTATCGAGAAAAACAAACCATTTCTAGTTTTGTTAGGGAATACATGGATTGAGAAAAACTAGATCTGAAGGAAAGAAGAAGAGGAAGCCCTAGAACAGAAAAAGAAAGAGTTAAAAGAATTCATGACTAGGAGAATAACACACTTATTGGAAGAACAGGAGAAAAAATTGAAGCTGACCAGGCCTCGAGAGTTAGAAGTCGAAGTTGAAGGACTACATGAAGATTTGAAACACATGTCTGTACAGGAGAGTAGAGAACCTACTCTAGATCCAATGAAGGAAGAAGTACCAATCCTAAATCCTGCAAAGGACATTCAACAGTGTGAAGTTACCATGCCAAGAGAAGATAAGAATCAGAATGGGAAGAGGAATCCAGAAACTCAGATTACAGGAAAGAAGGCTAGGAAGATCATGAATAAGAAAGCAAAGTTAGAGAAATTATAGAAGGTTCCAGAAGGAACTTCACAGAAGGAAAATTTGTAGAACTAGAGATTTGGCGGGATATCAGAACAACAACACATGGCACTTCGCCATGGCGAAGTAATATAGCCATTGGGGATGTTATAATCGTTCGATCGAAACTCCGAATGGATAGAACAAGCAATTATGGTCATCCAGATTGCCATCAGACCATTAGCACCACGCCATAACAGACATAAAAGAGTTAATGAAGGCTTCATACCCATTGCAGGCAAACCATTATTGAGTTACCTATTTATCCCGTCGCGCCACGCATCGAGAACACTTTTTCCAACCGAGAGTTTGAGCCTATAGACTAAGTGAATTTTATATAGTGATCAACACACTTTTTCCATCTATTTCATTACAGTGTCTGAGTTAATATTTAACTCGATATCATTAATCCCGAGTGTATGTCTGAGGAACTTAGCACGCACAAAGAATCTGCAAAGGAAGTACTTTTTTACCTCAAGAATGAGAGAATCATGTTTAAAATAAGGATGTCTATGGGTGTACAAGCATCATCAATAGGAGGAGTACAAGCCTCCCCATCCACTACTCGCGGAGCTGAACCGTCCCGAGAAAGAAGAACCAAGCATAAGGATGACATGGCCAATGCGAAGTTGATTCCATCCATACTACCTACCTACATACCACCTCTTAGCAGTGTGATCAATAGAGACAGTGTACCTAGAGACTTTGAGTACACTTTGGTCACCGCGTACCTCCCAAAGGGGATACGCATTGTTCGAGCAGACTAGGATAAGATTGTGGCATTAAAGTTTAGCGACTTTAAACTTGGATATTGCAAGGTTTATGGTATGCTCTCCCCACATAAGTAAATGACTAGGACTAAAGGGAAAAACTCAAAGATCGTCCCTCGATAGTGGACTATGGACCTCGCACGGTCCACCCTGCTGAATGTTATGAAGATTCCCCACTTCGGAAGACACAAGGAGATGAATGCATATGTAATTATTGTTGTCTTGTTACCATGGCGGTTATTTATGGTTGAACCATCGCATCACATAGGATCCGACATTGATCAATCAGATCACTGGGCTTAGTATGCAAGGACCTGACCCAAAGGACTTTTATCTTGGAAAAGTCGCAGATCGTGCACTAGCTCAGAAGATTAAAGACACTTATGGCGATGTTGAAAAGGGCATGCGAGGTTATAAAGTAGCTTCTATTCAGAGTGGCACAGTGCACCTCATCTGTTAATTCATTGCATGGAAGTTAGTACGAAAGAACCGACCCACTCAAGTCATAGGTTTTCTAGTCGACCTCGCAGGGAAGTGCACAAAAGGACTTTAGATGAACTGGATGAAGTACCCGGTGAACCAGTTAGAAATTGATTGCAGAGAGGCTTAGGATCAAGGATATGAATTTCATTTCAGCTGGCTTTCAATCCTGATCTCATTCATCACTTGGGAGATGCTGGAAGGTGCAACCTTCCTGGACACCAAGCCTTTCGAACCCTTGGCCGTGAAGTTCAGTACACTATGGTACTCAAACGATATGAATAAAAAGTGGTAGTAGAACGTTGTTTTTCATAACTACTACAACCAACTGAAGAGAGCCATCTAGTCTGAACCTCACATCACTCCAAACACTCTACACCAGTTCAGGCCCATGATGAAGTTCAACGAAGATTGTCATTTTATATACATCACAACACATGTTAATGAACACAAGAAACAACTCCAATCCTACTATAAGCTGATAGAGGAGGACATAGAAGAGATCACCAAGGACTGGTCCACAAACCTCCATGTCCCCACCGAACCCATAGAAATATTTGATGTCGACAGCCTAGAAACTGTGTAGGATACACCTGGACCTATCAGGACAAAGAAGACTGAGGAAATGCAAGATTTAGACAACACATTGATGAAGACTGCTTCCATATCACTAGAGCAAGGATGTGAAGGTGAAGAGTTAGAAGAAGTATAATAGAAGCAAGAAGACGAAGTTAATCCCCTAAAGAAGAGGAAGGTTTCTCCTTTGAAACCTTCTTCCTAGAAGAAAATGAAAGCCACCATGAAAAAGATGCAGACTATCCTCACCTAAGATGACTTCGATTTCATCATAGCAGCCCTGAATGATGCTTCGTTGGAGATAGTAGAGAAACAAGAAGTTAAGCAGGAGGTGAGGTACCATAGAATTGAGTTCGAGCTCCAAGGAGTACATAAAGTACTTCATTCCATCCACACAGTGTCCACTGCGCCCTTGCCATCAGGAGAACCAGAGCTGGGAGACTAGCCAACCCAACTCCACTGAATAGCAGATGCCACAAAAGCTTGCCTTCGCCGAGCTCAAGAATAAACAAAACAAGCCACCCGGACTTTGACACAAGTACAGAGAGCCCTCGAAGAACAGCGCAGTGCTGCAGAACAAGAAAAACTTTCTCTCCAAGCAAAGCTTGATGAATAAAAGGCCCAACTACATCAAGAAAAGGAACAATTTCTCGTAGAGCAACTCAAAGTAAAGGAAATGGTCAACAGAGCACTTCGCTATGTGACAGTTGTAGAAGTAAAGGACGAAGAATAAGTCCCAGAGAAGGTAGCACAACTTGAAGAAGTGATACATAAGCTACAACAATGCATATCACATTTGTAGATATGCGTAGTACCCGAAACCCCTCAAGAGATAAGAGATCAAAGGGAAGCAACTGCTAGGAGCGCAGTTGAACGGCTCAGGGCTCTTACCATGGAATGTAAGTAGATCACTGATCACAGTGCACTGAAATATGAATGACTCACAAAGAGTCCATAGTTAAAATCACTAGAGTCACATCTTCACGAGGTAAAGTATCAAGCCGAAAAGATACAGGCGCAACTAAAGTCTCTGTCAGCTATGGAAAGAATGAAGCACTCCCAAGATCAACGAACTTCCCAGCAGCAGATCCATACTATCCAGAGTAGAGTTATGGAGATAACTCAGAAACTCCAACCGATGCAAGATAAGGCCTCAAATGTACAGTCACAAAGATGTCTCTTTTCATTATGCGTTGGTCAGTGTATTCCTACAGCGTGGTATAAATTGAAGTTGGTGGTTGTTGTGTGTTTAATTTGCCCCAATCGAGATCGTTACAAATTGGAAATTTGATGAATGAGATTTGGCTGTTTACTGTGTATGATTATGGACACATCGTGCATCGTTTTGTTTTATTGCACCATCATAAATGAAGCATAGGGTTTTTGTAATATGGTTTAATTGCAAACTTATTTGTTAATGTATTCTAAGGAATGAAATTGGGCATGTTTTAAAAGAGTCTGTGCAACTCAGGAGAGACATGTGTCTATGTTTGATTTGAGGACTTAGAAATTACGGACAATGGTTGATATTTTTGCTAAACAGAGTTGAAGCAATATGACTGTGTGTTCCTGGGATTTTGTTTTAAATATAAAATGGAAGAAATGAAAAGAAACAAAATTCTTTTAACATGATGTTTGAAAAGCATAATGATTCTGAGCATGATGATACAATGCTAATTAAAGGGATGAATATTTAAATGTGGGACAGTGAACACGTTTTAACACACAATAATTGTTTAATTGGTTGGATCATTTGCATTAAATACCAAATTGTTTTATGGATTACTTGATTTTACGAACAATATTTGCTCTCTTCCCTACCATTGTTTCTCTTTTTGTACCTTGAAATCCCCTCACCTTCCCATAATCATTATCCACTCCTTGTTCTGAAAATTTAATTATATTTAAGATAAATTCTGTATTACGACAGTTAAAGGATCGCATGGATTAATTACAATGATGTATTCTTTTGGTTTACGATACAGTTGATTATTTGGTGTCTATGAGAAATAACCATGATCTTTTCCCCCTCATTTTAATGTTTTTTGTTCATTACAACCCCATCACGTATCCCAGCACCCTTGTTCACCCCCTACTCATGGAAAACTATTAAACAATTTGTATGGATTAGATTGCATGAGTTTGAAATGTTGTTGAGACAAATTTTATTTCATATTTGAAAAGAGTTGTCATGTATGGTTGTTAAAGAAACTATTTTCTAATCAATAATGCATATGGGAATGAGATTTTTTCAGCAGAGGTAGCCATGGTTGGGGTAACTGAGGAAGAGGAAATTGGAACAGGGGCACTAGAAGGCCAAGATTCTCTATACACTTTGATGCAGACTTGCAAGAGTTAGGCCAGCTATTTCAAGCTGGATCTTTTAACTGGAATGGGAAAGGAGTAGTCCAACCTAGGCCTGGAAGGCCTTCCTTCCAAGCTCCACATGTCCCTTGTATCCTAGTGCCTCCTCATGTCTCACTGCAATATGAAATCCCTGAAAATGATGGATGGTAGGAGATTGTCCACCCGGTAGTCTCCCAACATCGTGGTTGGCCTAACTTATCTCTACCTGCTCCCCCACCTATAAATAAAATTTCCCAAACTGCCCCTGTCCACTCACGAGTACAATCTTCTCAT
>SNQJ01S0007982.1:242010-297119 GCA_010110895.2 Picea sitchensis | reverse complement strand
TACTCAACATGGGCATCCAGTGGCATATCACAGTGAGACACTTTCTGACACAGTCCGGAAGTATCCCACTTATGACAAAGATATCTATTCCATTGTGAAGGCTTGTCGGCAATGGAAGCATTACATTTTGGGAAAGGAAACGATCATCCACACAGACCACCGACCCCTGCAGTTCATACAGACACAAGGGAAGTTGCATAATGATCACCATCAGAAGTGGTCCACATACCTACAATAGTTTCATTTGAACATTAAGTACAAGAAAGATAGCACAATAATGTTGCAGACTGCCTCAACTGACCACCCATCATGGCACTAACCTCTATGCTCAACTCTTGTGGGCACGAGACTTCCGATTGGCAGCTACTCTACACAAGTGATCCAGAATTCAACCACACATACAATATGCTCTTGGAAGGTAAGAAAGTTCCCAATTTTCATCTCCAGGATGCCCTGCTATGTCACCTGGGACACCTTTGTGTTCCTTTAAGTGAGCATGCCAAGATGATTTGGGAGGCGCACTACAGTCGGGTTGCTGGGCATCTTGGGGTCAAGAAAACCGTGGTAGTACTACAAAAGTATTTCTATAGGCCGAACCTTCGATAGGATGTCGAGAAGTAAATCAAGTCCTACACTGCTTGCACCATTGCCAAACTGACCATCAAGAAGAAAGGCCTATATAGTCCGCTTCCTACCCCAGTCGACCTTGGGAAACCATCTCTATGGATTACATGTCAGGCCTTCCTTCTACTAAGCATGGAAATGACTGTGTTTTTGTGGTCGTAGACAGATTCTTGAAGATGTCCATTATGATGGCCTGCAAGAAGAATATCGTAGTAGAAGCCACTGCTAAACTCTTCTTTGAACGAGTGTGGGTACACTTTGGGTTCCCACAGTCTATCATCTCAGATCGAGACAGTAGGTTCCTCAGTACATTTTTTTCTAGCCTCTGGTTAATGATGGACACCAAGCTCACCAAGTCCACAACTTTCTATCCGCAAACTGATGGCCAGACAGAGGTTGTCAATAGGATGATTGTACACATTTTGTGATGTACAACTCAAAGCATCCACACACATGGGATGAGAGCCTTCCCTATGTACACCACAACTACAACTAGGCTCTCCATAGTTCAAGCAACCACAACCCCTTTTAGGTGGGCTTGGGATTCTAGCCACTATGTCCCATTGACGTAGCCATGCCATTTGTGGCTACTAAGGAAGATTCATATCATGTCCAGTCTGAGGATGACAAGGTAAACAACTTCATTGAGCACATTCAACACATATGCCAACAAGTTTATGACATATTGGATAGATCCAATGCTAAGTACAAGCGGCGACATGATCAACATCGGGTGCCACACAACTTCCAGGTGGACGATAAAGTGTGGCTACATTTTCAAAAGGAGCGCCTCGTTGGACACCACTGCAAGATTTGTCCACTCCAATATGGCTTGTAAACCATCACCAAGGATATAGGGGACAATGCCTTTGAGCTCAACATTCCACCATTCCTTGATCTGCACCCAGTGTTCAATGTGGACCACCTTCAACCCTACTTTGCACCTCTACTAGACACATTCGACATGGCATAACAACTCACACCAATAGAGTTAAATCCAGACTTCATGGAACAATCCACAACTGATCAGATCATGGATACAAAAAACAAGCACACCCAAAAACAAAGGATACTGCTATATCGAGTTTTCAAAGCAGGCCAACTCCTTCGACAAGGCAAGTGGCTCACCAGGGACCAAGTTCAACAAATGTTTTTTCATCTCATGGAGGAACTAAATGCAATGGGGACCATTGATTCCTAAGGGCGGAGTAATGATCCAAGTGGATATTGGTGTCCACCCACCTATTCCACTTGGACCCCCACCATTTCTTCTTTCAGTTTTTCAGTTTTTGCACAGTTTACTAGTTTTAGCAGGTTTTTGGGTCCTGAACTTCCGGAGCTGTTTTGAGGCCCTAAACGATGTTTTTTGAGAAAACGGGGAGCAACATGATTTATTAATCATTGTGTCTCACCCAAAATTTGTATTCCTAAGATAGATCTTTCTAACGAGGTATAGAACACATCAAACAGAGATCGTATGCCAAAGTTACGTACCCGGGAAGTTGATGTACCAATTTACCCAAACGGGGCCCATAGTCTTGGCGTTCAATCTCCTAGGTTAGGTTTTTGGATGTTAAGGGTTTTCCATTGTTTCTCAATAATAATAGGCCTTCGAGACTCATTGTAAAACAGTTCAGAGGCTAGTAGCCACCACATCTCTTCTTAGAGATAAGCTACCAACGTCCTAGCTAGTTTATTTCCATTTTGTCTATAAGCATATTTTAGTCATTTGTTGTTAATGAAATGAAGTCTTATTTCTGCTGCATCTCTGCGTTTATGTGTATTTTTGTATTTCATTTTGTTCCTACATAAATCCATATCTGTGTTGGTCCGTGTTTTCTTGAAATTGGTAACTCTGTAAATGTGTGCGTGTTTTCTTTTGAATGATTGTGTGTGTTATTCGTTGCAAATGGAAAAATCGATGGTTGAAGTTGTGATTTCTTTGGTTGTTTTGTGTGGTGGAAACTGTGATGGATCTTTGTTGTCTTTATGGGCATTTAATTGGAGGGTTTCACTCTGTTTATCCTTGTTTTTTGCCTTCTCACAGTTATGGTAACCATATCTGGTTGTATTCGGCGCTATGAAGTTGTTTTGTATTTTCGAACCACCCTCTTGGTCACTGTTTATCTTTTCACCTAGTCGTGGTCTTATTTTGTGGTATTGGCATCAACACAACGGCCATTATGCCAAGAAGTGTGCTTTAGGGTTTCTTGGTAGTACCTCGGTCTGTTGTTCTATCGACATTGTTATAAATGGTTCGTGTTTTGAAGAGTGCGAGGGTTATGACTTTGCGCATTCTTGGTATTGACTACTCTCTAGTGAGCAATTGTTGCTCCTACGCATTGTGGCCTACCCTACCTGGTGTTGAACTGTCACCCGATCTTATAAATCTAAGGGTTATGAGTCTTGTGGTTCCAACATGCTTTTCTCAAAGGTTTCTCATCTACTATGGATTTGGTCAACTTCTAGTCTCCTTGTGTTTGGTAACCGAGCAAACCCTTGATTATTTCTTATATTCATTGGTTACATAGCCCATTTTTGATAAACTCAACTAGTCGCGCTTTGTCAGGTATCTTGTTGAATGTCATGAGTTTGTTGAGTAATATTGACAGTGGTTTGATTATTGGCTCGTCTCTATTTGATCGGGTTGTTGGAGAGTTCTAATTGGAAATTATATTGGTATACAGTCGCTGCCTCATTTTGTTGCGTCAGTTGAATCTATAACTTAACATTATTATAAATTGATTGATTAGAAGTAAATGGTAATGTACAGTCACAAAGATGCCTCTTTTCGTTATGTGTTGGTCTGTGTGTTCCTACAACTTGGCATAAATTGAAGTTGGTGGTTGTTGTGTGTTTAATTTGTCCCAATCAGGATCGTTACAAATTGGAAATTTGATGACTTAGATTTGGTTGTTTATTGTGTATGATTATGGAGACATCGTGCATTGTTTTGTAATATGGTTTAATTAAAAATTTATTTGTTAATGTTGTCAAAGGAATGGAATCAGGCATGTTTTAAAAGAGTCTGTGCAACTCAGGAGAGACCCGTGTCTATGTTTGATTTGAGGATTTATAAATTATGGACAGTGGTTGATATTTTGTCTAAATAGAGTTGAAGCAATATGATGATACATTGTTAATTAAAGGAATGAACATTTAAATGTGGGACAATGAACAAGTTTTAACACACAATAATTGTTTAATTGGTTGGATCGTTTGCATTAAATACATAATTTTTTTATGGATTACTTAATTGATTTTACGAACAATATTCATTCTCTTCCCTACAATTATTTTTCTTTTCTCACATTACAATCCCCTCGCCTTCCCATATTCATTATCCACTCTCTGTTCCTAAAATTTAATTATAGTTAAGATAAATTGTGTATTATGACAGTTAAAGGATCGCAGGGATGAATTACAGTGATGTATTCTTTTGGTTTACGATACAGTTGATTGTTTGGTGTCTGTGAGCAGTAATCATGATATTTTCCCCCTCATTTTAACATTTTTCTCTCATTACAGTCCCCTCACGTATCCCAGAACCCTTGTTCACCCCCTGCTCATTGAAAACTATTAAACGATTTGTATGGATTGGATTGCATGAGTCTGATATGTTGTTGAGCCAAATTTTATTTCATATTTGAAAAGAGTTGTCATGTATGGTTGTTAAAGAAACTATTTGCTAATCAATAATGCATAAAGGAATGACCTTTTTCAACAGAGGTATCCATGGTCGGGGTAACCGAGGAAGAGGAAGTTGGAACAGGGGCCCTAGAAGGCCAAGATTCTCTATACACTTTGATGCAGACTCGCAAGAGTTAGGCCAGCTATTTCAAGATGGATTTTTTAATTGGATTGGGCAAGGAGTAGTCCAACCTAGGCCTGAAATGCCTCCCTTCCAAGCCCCATAGGTTCATGGTATCCCAATGCCTCTTCATGTCTCACTGCAACATGAAATCCCTGAAAACGACGGATGGTAAGATATTTTCCACCCGATAGTCTCCCAACATCGTGGCTGCCCTAACTTATCTCTACCTTCTCCCCCACCTGTAAATAAAATTTCCCAAGCTGCCCCTGTCCACTCACTAGTACAATCTTCTCATGCAAGAAAAAAGTTAAAAATCGAGTCCCACCATGCTCATGACAAAGGGAAAGCCACTGCTGCCCCTTCCTCACCCTCAAATGACTCTACCAAGTCCGTGTCCTCTTGCATGGATTTGAGAGATGATTGCTCTTATGTGATCAGTGAGATTAGTCCTAAAGGATCTACACAGCCTAAGGAAAATTCAGAGAGATCAAAAGGTGACAACAACAACAAGGGAAAGATTGCCTCCCAGGGTGGAAAATATGGATTTTAAATATTTTTATTTTTATTGATTGTTGAGAACATTTGACTTCTGAGATTTTGGAAAACACACTATTTTTTTGGATATATGGGCAATATATTTTTTGGAAATAATTCCAGTTATCATTGACATAAATTTTCAAATATGGAAAATATGATGGGAGTCACAAGGAGGGATGTTTTGTTTGATTAACTAGTTGTGTTATGATTGTTAAAGAACTAAAGGGAGTCACAAGGGGTCCCACCTACTAGTTATTATTTATTAAAAACCATTATTATGATTTTATTACTTTTCCCCCTTAACTAAAAGTTGGTTAAGTTTTAGCTAACTTGACTAAAGAAGTAGTTCAACTACTTCAACCAATTCTAATTTTCTTAAAGGCAAAAGGAAAAGGAGGAACATGAGGAGAATAGAAGGAGAAGCATACTAAGGTTTGATATTTGAGTTTGGTTGAGATAATTCAGTTTTCATTCATTCCTTAGTTCATTAGAAGCCTAATTTGTTTTTATGATAGAACGGTCCTATTGTAGACAACAAGATTCAGGGATGAATTACATCATTCAGACACTTGTTTCTTAGAGGTGTTGATCTTTGATAGTCTATGTAGACTTGTCTTTTTGTGAATTAAATTTCATGACTGACAAAGGCTATTGTGCAGAGTTGAGTGGGAAACAATCTATGGCAAGCTGATCCAACTTTTAAAGTTCAATTTTTTACTTTTTGTCAGAAGTCATTTTGTATGTTTCATCGGGGGCATCTAAGTTTGACTTTGGTCCAAAACTTCCTCAGAGAATTTCGTAAAGGGAACGATTCTTTTGATGAATTAGAATGAAATAAACAATTGCTTTATGTCTCATCTGTTTTGATTATTGACTTGGTGTTTTTACTTATGTCTCTATATTTATTTCAGCATCTGTTATGTTTAGAAAATTACATAAATAATGAATTTTTTAGCAAACTTTTATTTATAAAAAACGAGCCTAAGTACTTGTAATCAATACTTGTGAATTATGATACCAATATTGATGGCTATAAATATAGGGTGATATTCCCGTCTATCCTTCATTGGCCAAGAGGGATCTGAAATTTTTTGAGTAAGATCATTTCATATCATTTTCCTCAACATTTATTTGGCGACCATACTAGGGAGATCTTGAATATCTCTCTGGTTGATTTTTATGCTTGATTATCATCGAATACATCTATTTTTCTGATATTGATTCTTTGACAACTTTATTTCTTAATGATTGTACCTGTTGCAAGGCAACCCAATATTGAACTCGGTCTTCAAGATTAGACCAACATTGCTTTGAATTTGTTTAACACCATTTTAGACACTTATAATACTCGGGTTGATCTTAATCATTCATGGAGATCAATTGAACAAGACATTAGTGCCCAAGAACGTTGGGAATCTAGACATATACAACCTAGAAATCAACAATAACCTTCTTGTTCCTTTAGCTTTGGCCTCCCTTTCATGTCCTTAGACTCTCGTGTTTATTGGAGAAGAAGAGGCTTATCACCTAAAATTAATCCTATTGATGAAATAGGAAGAAAGAAAGTTGTGTTATCAACCCAACAAAGTACTCTAAGAATAACCTTGTCTGATTCATCTAGTTCATGTTTTTCTCCCTTACGTATCATCCACAAGATGGAATCTAGTGGTGGCTTTGGTGGCACTAGAAGTGCTTCCTCCTCTTAGTATTCATCTTCATTAGTGATTGGTAGCTTATATAGACACCATGGTCTTTTCCAATCTACCACAAACCCCACCAAAGTCATTAAAAAGTATGGGCTTCTTAAATTTAAAGAAGACGCTACAACCACACCATGACATGTATCTTCTCCTCTTAACATAGCACGTGCTACTCGTCCACTTCCTAAATTCAAATAACATCTTCCCAGGTTTTCAGGAAATAATACCATCACTACAAACGAACACCTGGTGGCATTTTCTAATGCTTGTCACAACACAGGAGCCAATGACAACGATACTTGCATGTGCTTATTTGTCAATTCCTTGGAAGGAAAGGTTGTGGCCTATTTCTTTGACCTTCCTCCTAAGATTCTGTCTACTTGGGAGGAGTTAGTATATTGGTTCAAATCCACTTATGGGCAATCTAAAATCCCAGCTAAACAGTTACGGGAGTACAATAACATCACCTATAAGGAAGGTGAGACCATCAATTCCTTCAACTTGTGTTTCACCAAGTTATACAATCAAATCCCTGAACTCATTCAACTTCAAAACCAAGCCACTTTCATGCATTACTACAATGCATTGTCGTCCCCCTATCGTCACAGGCTTGAGGAAAAATCCATTGATAACCTCGGTTTTGCTCTGCATACTTGTTTAGAGTATGAAGAACAACTTGAGAGAACAGGTCATCCTCAGGGAGAATCGGTTAAATAGACAGACATGTCCACCCTCTTACAGCTTGTGCAAGACATGAATAATCGTATGATAATGTATGAGCGAAAAGGAAATTTCTCCCCTCTCACCCCTGGAGCTTCATCCTCTTCTGCACCCCCCTTTAGAAATCAAATTGAAAATAATTTTCAGCCTAAGGCTATCATGCCTCGAAGTTGGTGTAAATTTTGTGAGGAGCACCATGAGGAAACCACATGTGAGGTAAAGAAGAGTGCCAGAGATAAGATCTTTGGTAAAATACCATAAACTACCATCAATGTCCTAGATTTTGTAGAGCAAGAAGATGTCATGATCATCAATACTAGGAACAAATCCTATGCTATCAAAGCAAAATATGATCCCACTCGTAATTCTTCTAGCATGAGCTCATCCTCACTAGCTGCTACTATTCAAGTTCCTAAGGTTCCTGATAGTCAAGGAATTACTTCCCCTCTCCCCTCTTCCAAATACAATATCCTAAATTAGTTGGCCAACATCAAAGTAGATACAACCCTTCTAGACATGGTTGTCGTCCCTGAACAATAGAGGCATCTGAAAAAATTCATGGAAGGAAAAGCTTCCGTTGTATCCAACCTCTCTAAAGAGGTAAACGAAGAGGATTAGTCTGTAAATAAAGTAGGTGCACATAACTTTAGATACCCTGTAAAAAATTGCCCTTTTTATATTTCTGTAAAGATTATGGATAAGATCGCCCATTGTTTCCTCATAGATGGTGGTTCAGGCCTGAGTGTGATGTCGAATATTATTATGGAATAGCTAGGCTTGTCTTGTACAAATGAAAATGCCAGAAGCATGCTCTCTTATAATAGTCTACAACAAATGACCATAGGTGAGATTCATGATGTGACCTTAGTTTTGTGCGTACACCCTGAAATAAGGACAACCCTTAGCATTCAGGTAATTGATATGCCAATAAGAAATTACTTAATCATCTTGGAAAGAGATTGGAAAGCTTTGATGGGTGGATACCTCTCACTCGACAGGAAACATTTATTCGTTCCTCGGAATGGTAAAAACATTATAGTCCTTAGAGAGGGAAGGATTTCACCTTACATAGAGAGTGTCCCACAACCTAATGTGAACTATATCGAAGAAGAACTAGGAGCGTATTCCATCTTTGCCGAAGAGGATAACATTCCCTTGGAACAAATTTATTTAGATGATGGTATGTGGCACATGCACTTTGATGGTTCATGCTTTAGTGAAGGTAAAAAAGATGGCATTATATTGATTTCTCCTATAGGAAAAATCCATAGCTTTTCTTATAGGTTGGAGTTTGCTTGCAAAAACAATGTCACTGAATTCAAAGATTTATTATTAGGCCTTGAAAATGCCTATAATCTTGGTTGTGGTCACCTTTCAGTTTTTGGAGATTCCGAGCTTGTTGTGAACCTTGTACGTAAGATATACTCTCCTAGCAGCAAGATGATGAAACGATACACCCAAACTGTTTGGGCACTTCTCTCAAACCTATTATATTTCAACATTACTCATGTTAAGAGGGGATTAAAAACTCAATGGCTGTTCGGTTAGCTGTTTTTGCAGCCTCTCCTAATCGTCAAATTTTGCCACATAGACCTAATTGTACTTTTCAATATATATATTGTATCGTCCACATATCCCTGAAAATAAAGAATCTTGGCAGGTCTTCCCTAATGATGAGAGCATTTATGCTTTTATCCAAAATGAACCTTATAAGCCCAAGGAAATTATATCCATATAAGATAACAATATTCCTAAGGGCTTGAATCCTATAGAGAGTTCGTTTTCATCAAGTGATCTAGGAAATAAAGAGAAACATAAAGAAGATGAGTCGAAAAGGAAGGTGGGTGAAACCATCTCCTTGAACATTGGGACACCCGAGTCTCCAAAGAATGTTAAAACAGGTGCCAAATGTTCTGATGAAGAGAAAATGAAGTTTGCCAATCTACTTGGTTAATTTCAAGATGTTTTTGCTTGGTCTTATGAGGATATTCATGGTTTTTATCCTTCTCATATACATCATGCCATTCTCATCAAGGAAGGCATAAAACCAGTTAGGAAAAATCAAAGACCTATCAACCCTGCACTGGAAGCAACTATTCGAAAGGAGTTGGAAACTTTCTTGAAGGTTGGAATCATCTTTCCGGTCAAATATTCTGAATGGGTTTCAAATTTGGTTCCTTCTTGGAAAGCCACTAATCATACCATATTTCACGTTGATTTTCATTCATTTAATCGGGCTATTATAAAAGATCAGTTTCCTCTCATTAACATGGAAATGATTTTGCAGCATGTTGCAGGGTCACAAATGATGCCCTTACTTGACACTTTTTCCGGTTACAATCAAATCAAGGTAAAAGAGGTGGATAATTACAAAACCACATTTATTACTCATTGGGGTAACTTGACATACGAACATATACCTTCTGGATTATCTGATGCGAGTACCACTTTTAAAATACCTATGCAAATAAAAATGGACGATTTGAACGGGAAGATTATTCATGTCTATCTTGATGATCTAATCGTGCAATTTAAAGGGCTATCAATTGTCTCAAAGTTTCAAGAATTATGGATGGGTCCTTTCAAGATCAATTTTTAACCTGGGTACTAACTCTTACATTCTAAAATATTTACAGGAGCGATTTTTTTCCTACAACACTAATGGTTCTCACTTAAAACACTACGTGGAACCAACTTGAAAAGTTTTAATGCTGTTTGGATTTTTTGTATATTAGTAGTCTAGTTCTTCTTTCTTTTTCACCACTTTTTTTCATTTCTGCTTTTACAGTAGCTTAATTTCTGCTTCCTTTTTAATAAAGTTCATGCTTCCTTTACAATTCTGTCATTTTATTTTTGTTGTTTTAAATTTTGTGGTCCCATTTTTGTCATGAATTTTATTGCTTTTCATCTTTTATTTTATTTTTGGTAAAAAAAATAAAGATGTTGGATCAGTTCTGCCACAATGACACTCCTGCAAGGTATTGTTAGTCAATAAAAATCAAGATTACACAACTGTTAAGATGTTCCCCCTGAAAGCATAATTGAATTTGTTATATGCTATCACTGTTGTTTTATAGAGAATTGGCTATTTCCCTCTTTTTCTTTCCATTTCTTCATCCATTTAAGAGTTAAAAGAGAAAGTCCGTAAATTTTTCTCTTTGAAGTCAAGAGAAAATGTTGGTTGAATGATTATGCATACAGGAATAAACCCCCTCATACTTAGCATTTTTCATGAGTTATTCCAAAATTCCTGTCAATTTTTCCATTAAATCCGCTCACTTCCCCCTGTTGCATAATCATTCTGGTTATACTTTCTTGATCTTCCATTCTTGGTTTGCAAAACCATATGTTCTGAGTTCTTAATATGTTGGAAACATATTTCCCCGTGGAGTCGCCAGTTTGTTGATGATAAAAATCACAACAAGGATTTTGCCTGCAAAGTATTACTAAAGCTTATTATTTAAACTATGCTAACGATATATAATATTAGTAGGTGGGACCCCCTTGTAGACTGGAGGATCAAAGATAGTCTATTCACACATTTTATGCTGTTGTTTTGATGTTGCTCAAAGGGTTCTACATGATTGATGGTGAAATATTGGTTTTGTTGGGACATAATGGCAGATGGATAATGCATTTGATGTGTTGATTCCGTTATTTTAAGCTCTAAATTTCCATATTATGAATGGCTTATATTTACTGTTATTACATTGCTATTTTCACCATGATTCAGTACTTGTTACATCTGCACAAGACACATGTTAGTAACAACAAGATACACGAGCAATATGAAAAAAATCCAAGAAACGAAACTATACTATACTAAGCTTTTATATATTATGTGCAAATGAAATCAAAAGGGATTATTGTTAGTCCTAACTAGCAAGGTTAGTGGCTATACAAATATTATTGAGTTATATTGGGCGCATTTGATATATGTTATGGTATGGTTTTGGCTATGGTTAATATGATGTGGGGTGGTACAATTAGAAAGAAATGTGTGAAAGTTTCGATGCATGGAGTCAATAGCATGGATTAATGGTATGTTTTTGGCTGGATGTCGTGTACTACAAATTAAATGAAATGGAGGATTGAAGCGATGTGCAGTAAATGCACATCACTCCATACTTCTCCCACTGGGCCATGACCTTGGCATGGTTATTGTTCATTTGGTTTTGCTATGGTTAAGCTCCGAGATTCGGGTGTGGAAGGAACTGCTCGACCAACTCGCGTTTTTAATGCCATTGGTTGTTGTTGGCCCTTGACCAAGTTTTGTAGATACTTGGTCATATTTGACCTATTTTGGGACTTCAACAACCTATCGAAGGAGGAGCACAAGACGAAGTAGAGATCATGGGATATCAACTCCTTTTAGGGTTTTTGGGAATATGTAATGGGAATGGGATGTCGGCCCATGGGTTTACCCATGTTTAGGTATTTTTGTAATATATAAATATATGTATAGGCAATGTAAGGATGGTCGATGTCTTAGTGCTAGAGGGAGTCAATTTGTGTGATTGTGGTTGATAACTAAGTTCTTATGTAAGAATAGATCTTTGTGATAGACTTGCAGAGATGAGTGCAAGTATTGTAAGTGCTAAGTGCACAGATTGTAGAAGGCTTTGCACTTAGATCTACTCAGGGAAGGAGGATCTGGAAAGGTGCACACATATCTCCTGTCCTATGCGGAGTAGGATCTTGATGATTTGCAGTGTAACCGATTGACAGAAGATAATAATAAGAAGGAGTTGGTGGACGTATCCCTGGGGTGGGGGTGAACCACATATATACTGTGTTTCTCTTCTTTGTGCGATGTGTTGGTGTATTTATGTGTTATTTTCTTAGTGCTTTGATACCAATGACTGTAGATAGATATATTATTGCTTTATGCTTATTGACCTGGATGAGTGTTAGATATAACCTATGTGAATATGCTTAGTACTTGAATCTTCTATATCTGAAATTTTATTGATTCTAAGTGTTTTATATCTTAAGATCTCTTCAATACTACATTTTTATGTAATTAGGTTTTGGATCTACGATGTGAATAAAGGTTGAATACTAATGATTGATAGTTGATAAGTGTTTGTTTGAGTATTTTAATCACAGATCTGTGTCCCATCTAAGGTTGAAGACACCTGAGTCTTGTAACCACCCCTGCCTCTACCTCAGGTGAGGCTTCATATGCTTCACAGGTGATGCCAAAAGGGCCAGTAGTTAGGGCTTTGTTGGTGCGCTCTTGAGTGTTGAACCCTAGGTCTGCCCCTGTGCCAACAAATGGTTTTGTTGCCGGGACCTGAAACTGTGATTGCTGAGAACTGAGGAAAAGGAAAATCTATGCGCGTAGATTTGTCGCTATAGTGCGCAGTGATCTACTTGATTTGTGAAGCTCTGTTCTAAGAAAAGAATTCTGATCTGAAGAAAAGAGTTAAGATCTGTAAGCTCTGTGCTCAGATAAAGGTAATAATAGTGACAAGTTTTAGATATGAAAGCTTTGTGTTTTGTAAGATAAGTGGAATTTTTTTATTCTGAAGCATGGATCTAGGTATGTTAGATAAATTTTGTCCTCGCTTGAAAAGTAGGGCAAGATAGATGAAAGAATATTTGATATAAGTATATTTGATAGAGATAATGAAATATATGTGATACCTATGCATAGAAAGGATTTTTGGACTAACAAATGGATGTAGGCTCATAGAAAGAATATTTTTTAGGTTAACTACTATGATCCTAGCACACAGTACATGAAAGGTTGGGGATCATTTAAAATAAAGAGAGGATTGATTCTTTGTTATAGTTGTAGAAGACCTGGACACCTTGCTAAGGATTTCCCTGGTCGAAAACCTAGTTGCCTTTTTTGTAAGGCTATGGATCATGAAGTGTTGTATTACCCTAGAATGATTGCTAAGCTTGAAAGGATGAATATGGAACAAGCAAACCCTGAGAAAGGACAAGAAAATGTGATTATCACAGAACCCCAGAAAGAATCAGAGAAAGTATTGCTACATTTGAAAGAAACCCTGGATGATCATAGAGAAAAATTAGTTTATCAGATATCTTCAAAGAAAAAGAGAAAATCGAAGTAAGAACATGAGACTTCGACATCGACTGTACTTTGGATGAGGAAACACAGGTGAATATCATGACAGGGAAACCCTAGGAAATCCTGCTATGATTTCGTCATTAGGAGGAATAGGCTCATTTAAAGGAAAATTGGTAATTATATGAGGAATAATTACCCATATATCTATGAGTGCCCATGGAACTTCGACAGAAGAAGAATTTGAAGTTATCTAATTTATCGAGAACAATGCCCCATTTCTAGTTTTGTTAGGAAAGACCTGGATTGAGAAAAACCAGATCTGAAGGAAAGAAGAAGAGGAAGCCCTAGAACAGAAAAAAAAAAAAAAAAGAGTTAAAAGAATTCATGACTAGGAGAATAACACACTTATTGGAAGAATATGAGAACAAATTGAAGCTGACCAGGCCTCGAGAGTTAGATGTCAACTTTGAAGGACCACATGAATATTTGAAACACATGTTTGTACAGGAGAGTAGAGAACCTACTCTAGATCCAATGAAGGAAGAAGTACCAATCCTAAATCCTGCAAAGGACATTCAACAGTGCGAAGTTACCATGCCAAGAGAAGATAAGAATCAGAATGGGAAGAGGAATCCAGAAACTCAGATTGCAGGGAAGAAGGCTAGGAAGATCATGAATAAGAAAGAAAAGTTAGAGAAATTATAGAAGGTTCCAGAAGGAACTTCGTAGAAGGAAAATTTGCAGAACTAGAGCTTTGGCGAGATATCAGAACAACGACACATGTCACTTTGCCATGGTGAAGCAATATAGCCATTGGGGATGTTATAATCGTTCGATCGAAACTTCGAATGGATAGAACAAGCAATTATGGTCAGCCAGATTGCCATCAGACCATTAGAGCCACACCATAACAGACATAACAGAGTTAATGAAGGCTTCATACACGTTGTAGGCAAACCATTATCGAGTTACCTATTTATCTCGTCGCGCCACACATCGAGAACACTTTTGCCAACCGAGAGTTTGAGCCTACAAACTAAGTGAATTTTATACAGTGATCAACACACTTTTTCCATCTATTTCATTACAGTGTCTGAGTTAATATTGAACCTGATATCATTAATCCCGAGCGTATGTCTGAGGAACTTAGCACGTACAAAGAATCTGCAATTGAAGTACTTTTTGACCTCAGGACTGAGAGAATCATTTCTAAAATAAGGATGTCTATGGGTGTACAAGCATCATCGACAGGAGGAGTACAAGCCTCCCCATCCACTACTCGTGAAGCTGGATCGTCCCGAGAGAGAAGAACCAAGCATAAGGATGACATGGCCAATGAAAAGTTGATTCCATCCATACTACCTACCTACATACCACCTCTGAGCGATGAGATCAATAGAGACAGTGTACCTAGAGACTATGAGTACACTTTGGTCACCGCGTACCTCCCAAAGGGGATACGCGTTGTTCGAGCAGACTAGGATAAGATTGTGGAATTAAAGTTTAGTGACTTTAACCTTGGATATCGCAAGGTTTATGGTATGCTCTCCCCACATAAGTAAATGACTAGGACTAAAGGGAAAAACTCAAAGATCGTCCCTCGAAAATGGACTATGGACCTCGCACGGTCCACCCTGCTGAATGTTATGAAGATTCCCCACTTCGAAAGACACCAGGAGATGAATGCATATGTCAATATTGTTGTCTTGTTACCATGGCGGTTATTTATGGTTGAACCATCGCATCACAGTGGATCCGACATTGATCAATCAGATCATCGGGCTTAGTATGCAAGGACCTGACCCACATGACTTTTATCTTTGAAAAGCCATAGATCGTGCACTAGCTCAGAAGATTAAAGACACTTATGGCGATGTTGAAAAGGGCATGCGAGGTTATAAAGTAGCTTCTATTCAGAGTGGCACAGTGCACCTCGCCTGTTAATTCATTGAATTTAAGTTAGTACAAAAGAACCGACCCACTCAAGTCATTGGTTTTGTAGTCGACCTCGCAGGGAAGTGCACAGAAGGACTTCAGATGAACTCGGTGAAGTACCTGGTGAACTAGTTAGAACTTGATTGCAGAGAGGCTCAGGATCAATGATATGAATTTCATTTCAGTTGGCTTTTAATCCTGATCTCATTCATCTCTTGGGAGATGTCGGAAGGTGCAACCTTCCTAGACACCAAGCCTTTCGAACCCTTGGCCGTGAAGTTCAGTACACTATGGTACTCAAACGATATGAATAAACAGTGGTAGTCAAACTTTGTTTTTCATAACTACTACAACCAACTGAAGAGAGCCATCTAGTCTGAACCTCACATCACTCCAAACACTCTACACCGGTTCAGGCCCATGATGAAGTTCAACGGAGACCGTCATTTTATATACATCACAACACATGTTGATGAACAAAAGAAACAACTCCAATCCTACTATAAGCTAACAGAGGAGGACTTAGAAGAGATCACCAAGGACTGGTCCATGAACCTCCTTGTCCCCATCGACCCCATAGAAATATCTGATGTCGATAGCCCAGAAATTGCGTAGGATAAACCTGGACCTATCAGGACAAAGAACACTGAGGAAATACAAGATTTAGAAAACACATCCATGAAGACTGCTTCCATATCACTAGAGCAAGGAGGTGAAGGTGAAGAGTTAGAAGAAGTATAATAGAAGCAAGAAGACGAATTTGATCCCCTAAAGAAGAGGAAGGTTTCTCCTTTGAAACCTTCTTCCCAGAAGAAAATGAAAGTCACCATGAAAAAGATACAGACTATCCTCACCTAAGATGACTTTGATTTCATCATAGCAGCCCTGAATGATGCTTCACTGGAGATAGTAGAGAAACAAGAAGTTAAGCAAGAGGAGAGGTACCATAGAATTGAGTTCCAACTCCAAGGAGTACAGAAAGTACATCATTCCATCTGCACAGTGTCCACTGCGCCCCTGCCATCAGGAGAACCAAAGTTGGGAGACTACCCAACCCAACTCCACTGAATAGCAGATGCCACAAAAGCTCGCCTTCGCCGAGCTCAAGAATAAATAGAACAAGCCACCTGAACTTTGACACAAGTACAGAGAGCCCTCGAAGAACAATGCAGTGCTACAGAACAAGAAAAACTTTCTCTCCAAGCAAATCTTGATGAATAAAAGGCCCTACTACATCAAGAAAAGGAACAATTTCTCGCAGAGAAACTCAAAGTAAAGGTAATGGTCAACATAGCACATCTCTATGTGACAGTTGTAAAAGTAAAGGATGAATAACAAGTCCCAGAGAATGGTAGCACAACTTGAATAAGTGATACAGAAGCTACAACAACGCATATCAGATTTGGAGCTATGCGTAGTACCAGAAACCCCTCAAGAGATAAGAGATCAAAGGGAAGCAACTACCAGGAGCGCAATTGAACGGCTCAGGGCTCTTACCATGGAATGTAAGTAGATCATTGATCACAGTGCACTGACATATGAACGACTCGCAAAGAGTCCATAGTTAAAATCACTAGAGTCACATCTTCACGAGGTAAAGTATCAAGCCGAAAAGATACAGGCGCAACTAAATTCTCTGTCATCTATGGAAAGAATGAAGCACTCCCAAGATCAATGAACTTCCCAGCAGTAGATCCATACTATCCAGAGTAGAGTTATGGAGATAACTCAGAAACTCCAACCGATGCAAGATAAGGCCTATCATATGTTTACAGAAGTAGAAGGCCAAGGAGCAGAGCTAGAGTAGGTTGTCACTACAACATAACAACGACTAGAGGGATCGATAAATGACACAGTCATTCAAGAATTTTCTGAACAAGAGGCCATAACACAGAGACAAGTTGAAGTAGAGTTACCTAGAACAGAGTGACTTGGGACGAGTCATAGGTGAGTGTTGGGGGCTTGTTGGCCCTTGACCAAGTTTTGTAGATACTTGGTCATATTTGACCTAGTTTGGGACTTCGATAGCCTGTCGAAGGAGGAGCGCAAGATGAAGTAGAGAGCATGGGATCTTAGCTCCTTTTAGGGTTTTTGGGAATATATAATGGGAATGGGATGTCGGCCCATGGGTTTACCCATGTTTAGGCCTTTTTTAAATATATAAATAGATGTATAGGTGATGTAAGGATGGTCGATGGCTTAGTGCTAGAGGGAGTCAATCTATGTGATTGTGGTTGATAGCTAAGTGCTTATGTAAGAAGTGATATGTGTGATAGAATTGCAGAGCTGAGTGAAAGTATTGTAAGTGTTGAGTGCACAAATTGTAGAAGTATTTGCGCTTAGATCTACTCAGGGAAGGAGAATCTGGCGAGGTGTGCACAAATCTTCTGTCCTATGCGAAGTAGGATATTGATGCTTTGTGCTGTAATCGATTGATAGAAGATAATAAGAAGAATAAAAGTTGGTGGACATAGCCCCAGGGTGGGGGTGAACCATGTATATGTTGTGTTACTCCGCTTTGTGCGATGTGTTGGTGTATTTATGTGTTATTTTCTTAGAGCTTTGATACCAATGACTGTAGATAGATCTGTTATTGCATAGTTCTTATTGACCTGGATGAATGTTAGATATAACCTATGTGAATATGCTTAGTACTTGAATCTTCTAGATCTAAACTGTTATTGATGCTAAGTGCTTTATATCTTAAGATCTGTTCAATACTGTTTTTTTCTGTAATTAGGGTTTGGATCTGCGATGTGAATAAAGGTTGAATACTAATGATTGATAGTTGCTAAGTGCTTGTCTGAGTATTTTAATCACAGATTTGTGTCCCAGCTAAGGTTGCAGACACCTGAGTCTTGCAACCACCCCTGCCTCTACCTCAGGTGAGACTTCATCTGCTTTGCAGGTGATGATGAAAGGGCTGGTAGTTAGGGCTTTGTTGGTGTGCTCTTGAGTGTTGAATCCTGGGTCTTCCCCTGTTCCAACCGTTGCAGGTATGGTTCTTTTCTCCCATTCATGAATTTGCTCTGTAATGAAATAAATGTTGGCTCGATAATGTGTTGGTCTGTGTTTTCTTGAGATTGGTAACTGTGTAAATGCATGGGTGTTTTCTTTGGAATGACTATGTGTGTTATTCGTTGCAAATGGAAAAATCGATGGTTGAAGTTGTGATTTATTTGGTGGTTATGTGTGGTGGAAAATGTTTTCTGTTTTATTTATGGGTATTTTATTGGAGGGTTTCACTTTGTTTATCCTTGTTGTCCACCTCCTCACAGTTATGGTAACCATATCCGGTTGTATTCGGTGCTATGAAGTTGCTGTGTATTTTTTGAACCACCCTCTTGGACATTGTTTATCTTTTCACCTGGTCGTGGTCTTATTTTATTGTATTAGCATCAACACAGTGGCCATTATGCTAAGAAGTATGCTCTAGGGTTTCTTGGTAGTACCTGGGTCTATTCTTCTATTGACATTGTTATAAATGGTTCGGATTTTTAAGAGCGCGAGGGTTATGACTCTGCGCATTCTTGGTATTGACTCTTCTCCAGTGAGGAATCATTGCTCCTCTGCATGGTGGCCTACCCTACCTAGCATTGAACTATCACCCGATCTTATAAAGATAAGGGTTATGAGGCTTTTGGTTCCACCATGCTTGTCTTGAATGTTTCTCACATACTATGTATTTGGTCGAATTCTAGTCTCCCTGTGTTTGGTGATCGAGCGAACCCTTGATCATTTCTTATATTCATTGGTTACAGAGCCCGTTTTTGATAAAATCAACTAGTTGCGCTCTGTCGGGTATCTTGTTGACTGTCATGAGTTTGTTGAGTAATATTGATAGTGGTTTGATTATTGGCTCATCTTTATTTGATCGAGTTGTTGGAGAGTTTTAATTGGAAATGATAAGGGTATACGGTTGTTGCCTCCTTTTGTTGCGTCAGTTGAATATATAACTCAACATTGTTATAAATTGATTGATTGGGAGTAAATGGTAATGTACAGTCACAAAGATGCCTCTTTTCATTATGCGTTGGTCAGTGTATTCCTACAATGTGGTATAAATTGAAGTTGGTGGTTGTTGTGTGTTTAATTTGCCCCAATTGGGATCGTTACAAATTGGAAATTTGATGAATGAGATTTGGTTATTTACTGTGTATGATTATGGACACATCGTGCATCGTTTTGTTTTATTGCACCATCAGAAATGAAGCACGGGGTTTTTGTAATATGGTTTAATTGAAAACTTATTTGTTAATGATGTCTAAGGAATGAAATCGGGCATGTTTTAAAAGAGTTTGTGCAACTCAGGAGAGACATGTGTCTATGTTTGATTTGAGGATTTAGAAATTACGGACAATGGTTGATATTTTTGCTAAACAGAGTTGAAGCAATATGACTGTGTGTTCCTGGGATTTTGTTTTAAATATAAAATGGAAGAAATGAAAAGAAACAAAATTCTTTTAACATGATGTTTGAAAAGCATAATGATTCTGAGCATGATGATACAATGCTAATTAAAGGGATGAATATTTAAATGTGGGACAGTGAACACGTTTTAACACACAATAATTGTTTAATTGGTTGGATCATTTGCATTAAATACCAAATTGTTTTATGGATTACTTGATTTTACGAACAATATTTGCTCTCTTCCCTACCATTGTTTCTCTTTTTGTACCTTGAAATCCCCTCACCTTCCCATAATCATTATCCACTCCTTGTTCTGAAAATTTAATTATATTTAAGATAAATTCTGTATTACGACAGTTAAAGGATCGCATGGATTAATTACAATGATGTATTCTTTTGGTTTACGATACAGTTGATTATTTGGTGTCTATGAGAAATAACCATGATCTTTTCCCCCTCATTTTAATGTTTTTTGTTCATTACAACCCCATCACGTATCCCAGCACCCTTGTTCACCCCCTACTCATGGAAAACTATTAAACAATTTGTATGGATTAGATTGCATGAGTTTGAAATGTTGTTGAGACAAATTTTATTTCATATTTGAAAAGAGTTGTCATGTATGGTTGTTAAAGAAACTATTTTCTAATCAATAATGCATATGGGAATGAGATTTTTTCAGCAGAGGTAGCCATGGTTGGGGTAACTGAGGAAGAGGAAATTGGAACAGGGGCACTAGAAGGCCAAGATTCTCTATACACTTTGATGCAGACTTGCAAGAGTTAGGCCAGCTATTTCAAGCTGGATCTTTTAACTGGAATGGGAAAGGAGTAGTCCAACCTAGGCCTGGAAGGCCTTCCTTCCAAGCTCCACATGTCCCTTGTATCCTAGTGCCTCCTCATGTCTCACTGCAATATGAAATCCCTGAAAATGATGGATGGTAGGAGATTGTCCACCCGGTAGTCTCCCAACATCGTGGTTGGCCTAACTTATCTCTACCTGCTCCCCCACCTATAAATAAAATTTCCCAAACTGCCCCTGTCCACTCACGAGTACAATCTTCTCATNCTGAAAATGATGGATGGTAGGAGATTGTCCACCCGGTAGTCTCCCAACATCGTGGTTGGCCTAACTTATCTCTACCTGCTCCCCCACCTATAAATAAAATTTCCCAAACTGCCCCTGTCCACTCACGAGTACAATCTTCTCATACAAGCAAAAGGTTAAAAATCGAGGCCCACCATGCTCATGAAAAAGGGAAAGCCATTGTTTCCCCTTCCTCACCCTCAAATGACTCTGCCAAGTCCGTGTCCTCCCGCATGCATTTGCGATATGATTGCTCTCATGTGATCAGTGACATTAGGCCTAAAGGCTCTACACAGCCTAAGGAAAATTCAGAGAGATCAAAAGGTGACAAAAACAACAAGGGAAAGATTGCCTCCTAGAGTGGCAAATATGGATTTTAAATATTTTTATTTTTATTGATTGTTGAGAACAGTTGACTTCTCAGATTTTGGACAACACACTATTTTTTTGGATATATGGGAAATACATTTTTTGGAAACAATTTCAGATATCATTGATATAAATTTTCAAATATGGAAGTGATGATGGGAGTCACAAGGAGGGGTGTTTTTTTGGATTAACTATTTGTGTTATGATTGTTAAATAACTAAAGGGAGTCACAAGGGGTCCCACCTACTAGTTATTATTTATTAAAAACCCTTATTATGATTTTATTACTTCCCCCCCTTAACTAAAAGTTGGTTGAGTTTGAGCTAACTTAACTAAAGAAGTAGTTCAACTACTTCAACCAATTCTAATTTTCTTAAAGGCAAAAGGAAAAGGAGGAGCAAGAGGAGAATAGAAGGAGAAGCATACTAAGGTTTGTTGTTTGAGTTTTGTTGAGATAATTCAGTTTTCATTCATTCCTTAATTCATTAGAAGCCTAATTATTTTTTATGATAGTAGGGTCCTATTGTAGACAACAAGATTGAAGGTTGAATTACATCATTCAGACACTTGTTTCTTAGAGGTGTTGATCTATCTTTGATATTCTGTGTAGACTTGTCTGTTTGTGAATTAAATTTCGTGATTGACAAAGGCTATTGTACAGAGTCGAGTGGGAAACAATCTGTGGCAAGCTGATCCAACTTTCAAAGTTCAATTTTTTACTTTCTGTCTGAAGTCCTTTTGTATGTTTCATCGGGGACATCTAAGTTTGACTTTGGTCCAAAACTTCCTCAGGGAATTTTGTAAAGGGAACGATTATTTTGATGAATTGGAATGAAATAAATGATTTATTTATGTCTCATCTATTTTGATTATTGACTTGGTGTTTTTACTTCTATCTCTATATTTATTTCAACATCTGTTATGTTCAGAAAATTACATAAATAATTAATTTTTCAGCAATCTTTTATTTATAAAAAAACCAGCCTAAGCACTTGTAATCAATACTTGTGAATTAGTATACCAATTTTGATGGCTATAAATATAGGGTGATATTCTCGTCTATCCTGCTTTAGCCAAGCAGGATCTAAAAATATTCGAGTAAGATCATTTCATATATTTTTTCTCAACATTTATCTAGTGACCGTACTGGGGAGATCGATATCTCTCTGGTTGATTTTTATGCTTAATTATCATTGAATACATCTATTTTTTTGATATTGATTCTTTGACTGCTTTATTTCTTAATGACTGTACCTATTGCAAGGCAGCCCAATATTGAGCATGGTCTTCAAGATCATACCAACATTGCTTTGAATTTGTTTAACACCATTTTAGACACTGCTAATACTCGGGCTGAGCTTAATCATTCATGGGAAGCAATTGAGCAAGACATTAGTGCCCAAGAATGTTGGGAAGCTATACAAAGACAACCTATAAATCAACGATAACCTTCTTGTTCCTTCATCTTTGGCATCCCTTTAATGTCCTTAGACTCTCATGTTTCTAGGAGAAGAAGAGGATTATTACCTAAAATTAATCATGTTGCTGAAATAGGAAGAAAGTACGTTGTGTTATCATCCCAACAAAGTACTCTAAGAAGAACCTTGTCTGATTCATCCAGTTCATCTTTTTCTCCCTTACCTATCACCCACATGATGGAATCTAGTGGTGGCTCTGGTGACACTGGAAGTGCTTCCTCCTCTCAGTCTTCAGCTTCGTTAGTGATTGGTACCTTAGATATTCACCATGTCCTTGTACAATCTACCACAAACCCCACCAAAGTCATTTAAAAGTATGGGATTTTTCAATTTGAAGAAGACACTACAACCACACCATGGCATGTATCTTCTCCTATTAACTTAGCACCTTCTACTCGTCCACTTCCTAAATTCAAATAACATCTTCTCATGTTTTCAGGAAATAACACTGTCACTACAAACAAACACCTGGTGGCATTTTCTAATGCTTATCACAACATAGGATCCAATGACAACAATACTTGCATGCACTTATTTGTCAATTCCTTGGAAGGAAAGGTTGTGGCCGATTTCTTTGAACTTCCTCCTAAGACTCTATCTACTTGGGAGGATTTAGTATATTGGTTCAAATCCAATTATGGGCAATCTAAAATCCCAAATGAGAAGTTATGGAAGTACAATAACATCGCCTATAACGATGTTATGACCATCAATTCCTTCAAATTGTGTTTCACCAAGTTATACAATCAAATCCCTGAACTCATTCGACCTCATAACCAAGCCGCTTCCATGCAATACTACAATGCATTACCTTCCCCCTATCATTATAGGGTTGAGGAAAAATTGATTGATAACCTCGGTTCCGCTCTACATACTTGTTTAGAGTATGAAGAAAAACTTGAGAGAACAGGTCTTCCTTAGGGAGAATCAATTAAACAGACAGACATGTCTGCCCTCTTACAACTTGTAAAAGACATGAATAATCATATGATAGCATATGAGTGAAAGGGAAATGTATCCCCTCTCACCCTTGGAGCTTCATCCTCTTCTACACCCCCCTTTAGAAATCCAATTGAAAATAATTTTCAGCCTAAGGCTATCATGCCTCAAAGTTGGTGTAACTTTTGCGAGGAACACCATGAGGAAACCACATGTGAGGTAAAGAAGAGTGTCAGAGATAAGATCTTTGGTAAATACCAGAAACTACCATCGTTGTCCTAGATTTTGTAGGGCCAGAAGATGTCATTATAATCAATACTAGGAACAAATCCTATGCTCTTAAAGGCAAACATGATCCTCCTCTCAATTCTTCTAGCTCGATCTCATCCTCACCAACTACTACTATTCAGGTTCCTAAGGTTCCTAACAATCAAGCAATTAATTCCCATCTCCCCTCTTCCAAATACAATATCCTAAATCAGTTTGCCAACATCAAAGAAGATGCAACCCTTCTGGACATGGTTGTCATCCATGAACAACAGAGGCATATGAAACAATTCATTGAAGGAAAAGCTTCCATTGTAGCCAACCTCTCTGAATATTTAAACGAAGAGGATTCGTCTGTAAATAAAGTAGGTGTACATAACTTTAGATACCCTGTAAAAAATCCCCCTTTTATATTTCTGTAAAGATTATGGATAAGATCACCCATTGTTTCCTCATTGGTGGTGGTTCGGGCCCGAGTGTGATGTCAAAGATTATTATGGAAGAGATAGGCTTGTCTTATACAAATGAAAATGCTAGAAGAATGATCTCTTATAATAGTATACAACAAACAACCATAGGTGAGATTAAGGATGTGACCTTAGTTTTGTGGGCACACCGTAAAATAAGGACAACCCTTAGCATTTAGGTAATTGAGATGTCAGTAAGAAATTACTCAATCATCTTGGGAAGAGATTGGCAAGCTTTGATAGGTGGATACATCTCACTCGACGGGACACATTTATCTGTTCCTAGGAATGGTAAAAACATTATAGTCCTTAGAGAGGGAAGGATTTCACCTTACATAGAGAGTGTCCCACAACCTAATGTGAACTATATCGAAGAATACCTAGGAGTGTATTCCATCTTTCCTGAAGAGGATAACATTCCATTGGAACAAGTTGATTTAGATGATGGTATGTGGCACATGCACTTTGATGGTTCATGATCTAGTGAAGGTAACAGAGCTAGCATTATCTTGATTTCTCCTATAGGAAAAATCGATAACTTTTCTTATAGGTTGGAGTTTTCTTGCACAAACAATGTCACTGAATTCAAAGCTTTATTTTTAGGCATTGAAAATGCCTATAATCTTGGTTGTGGTCACCTTTTAGTTTTTGGAGATTTTGAGCTTGTTGTAAACCTTGTACGTAAGATATACTCTCCTAGCAACAAGATGATGAAATAGTACACCCAAACTGTTTGGGCACTTATCTCGAACCTATTATCTTTCCACATTACTCATGTTAAGAGGTAATTGAACTCAATGGCTGATCGATTAGTTGTTTTTGCAAGATCTCCTAATCGGCAACTTCTGCCACACATACCTAATTGTACTTTTCAATCTCTATATCGTCCACATATCCCTGACAATATAGAATCTTGGCAGGTCTTCCCTAATGATGAGAGAATCTGTTCTTTCATCTAAAATGAACCTTATAAGTCCAATTAAATTATATCCATAGAAGATAACAAGATTCCTAAGGGATTGACTCCTCTAGAGAGTTCGTTTTCATCAAGTGATGTAGGCAATAAAGAGAAACATAAAGAAGAGGACTCGAAAAGGAAGGTAGGTGAAACCATCTCCTTGAACATTGGGACACCCGATTCTCCAAAGAATGTTAAAACAATTGCCAAATGTTTTGATGAAGAGAAAATGAAGTTTTCCAAGCTACTTGGTGAATTTCAAGATGTTTTTTCTTGGTCTTATGAGGATATTCGTGGTTTTGATCCTTCTCTTATACCACATGCCATTCTCATCAAGGAAGGCATAAAACTAGTTAGGCAAAATCAAAGACCTATCAACCTTGCACTGAAAGGAACTATTCAAAAGTAATTGGAAAATTTCTTGAAGGCTGGAATCATCTTTCCGGTCAAATATTATGAATGGGTTTCAAATTTGGTTCCTTCTTGGAAAACCACTAATCATACCAGATTTTGTGTTGATTTTCATGCATTTAATTGGGATTGTTGGCCCTTGACCAAGTTTTGTGGATACTTGGTCATGATTGACCATTTTTGGGACTTCGACAGGCTATTGAAGGAGGAGCGCAAGATGAAGCAGAGATCGCGGGATCTCCTCCCCTTTTTGGGTTTTTGGGATAATGTAATGGGTATGGGATGTCGGCCCATGGGTTTACCCATGCTTAGGCCCAATTTTTTAATGTATAAATAGAAGTCTAGCCGATGTAGGAAGTAGTGGTATGATCTATGTGATTGTAGCCATAATTGTTATGTGCAAAGGTAGATTTGTGTGATTTGGCTCTGTGCATACCATGTAAGGCTTGCAAGGCTAAGTGCAAGTGACTGTAAAGACTGTGGAAGAATTTGTGATGTAACCTAGCACAGGGAAGGAGGATCTAGTGAAGTGCGCAGATCTCCTGTCCTATGCGGAGTAGGGTTTTTGTGGCTCTGTGCATGTATCCAATTTGAAGAAGACTAATAAAGAAGAAGATTTGGTGGACGTAGCCCCAGGGTGGGGGTGAACCACGTACATGCTGTGTTGCTCTACTTTGTGCGATGTGTTGATGTGTTTATATGTTTTTCTTAGTGCTTTGATATAGATGAATGAATGCTATATCTAACCTATGTGAATGTGCTTAGTGCTTGAATCCTTTAGATCTAATCTGTCCTTATGCTGAGTGCTTTTATACATTAGATCTAGTTTATTACTGCGTTGTTCTATAATTAGGGTTTTACCTACGTTGTGAATAAAGGTTAAATACTAATGGTTAATAACTGCTAAGTGATTTGTTAAGGTGTTAGAGTCACATGTTTGTGTCCCAGATAAGGTTGCAGACACTTGAGTCTCGTAACCACCCCTGCCTCTACCTCGGGTGAGACTTCATCTGCTTCGCAGGTGTTGCTGAAAGGGCCGGTAGTTAGGGATTTTTTGGTGTGATCTTGAGCATTGAACCCTGGGTCTTCCCCTATGCCAACAAATGGTTCTATTGCCAGGTCCTGAAACTGTGATTGTTGGGAACTGAAGAAAAGAGAAAGCTCTGTGAGAAGATTTGTTGATGTGCAATACTCAGTTTGACTTTGAAAGTTCTATGCGTAGATCTGTTTCTTTGGTGCACATTGATCTACTTGATTTTTGAAGCTCTGTGCTGAGAAGAGAAGTTCGATTTGAAGAAAAGAGGTAAGATCTGTAAGATTTGTGCTCTGAGAAAGGTAATATAAGTGGAAATTTTTGTTTCAAAAGCATGGATCTAGGTATGTTTGATAAATTTTGTCCTAGTCTGAAAACTAGGGTACAGATAGAAGAAAGAAGATTTGATATGAATAGATCTAATAGTGAAAGATATGGTATACCTATGCATAGAAAGAATTGTTGGACTAAAAAATGGATGCAAGATCCTAGAAAGAATTTTTTGCAGGTTAGCTACTATGATCCTAGTGCGCAGTATAGGAAAGGTTGGGGATCATTCAAGAGGAAGAGAGGATTAACTCTTTGTTACAGCTGCAGAAGACCAAGACATATTGCTAAGGAATGCCCTGGTAAAGGTCCTGTTTGCCTTTGTTGCAAGGCTATTGGACATGATGTTTTGGATTTCCCTAGAATGATTGCTAAGGTTGAAAATATGAATATGAGACAAGAATACCATGAGAAAGGTCAAAAAACTGAGATTGTGATAAAACCACAGAAAGAATCAGAGATTGTACTGCTAAAGATGAAAGAAACCCTGAATGAACATAAATATGATAGCTTATCAGAGATCATGAAAGAAAAAGAACATATCAAAGTAAGAATAGGAGACTTTGACATAGACTGTGTTTTGGATGAGGAAACACAGGAAAATCTTATGATAGAAAGAACTTGGGAAATCCTAGGAAATCCTGTTATGGTTCCCTCATTGGGAGGAATAGGAATATTTAGTGGAAAGATAATAACCCTATGTGGAAGACTTACCCAGACATCTATGAGTGCTCATGGAAATTCGACAGAGGAATAATTTGAGGTTATTAAGTTTATTGAGAGAAACGCCCCATTTCCAGTTTTGCTAGGCAAGACCTGGATTGAGAAAGACAAGATCCAAAGAAAAGAAGAAGAGGAAGCCCTAGAATAGAAGAAGCAAGAGCTAAAATATTTCATGACTGAAAGAATAAAACACTTATTGAAAGAACAAGAAGATCAGTCGAAGCTACTGAGGACCAGAAATATGGTTGTCGAAGTCGAAAGAACACAGAAAGACTTGGAACACTTGTCTGTATAGGAGAGTAAAGCGCCTACTCCAGAACCCATGAAAGAAGAAGTATTACCCCTGAAGGACATTCTGCAGCGCGAAGTTACTATGCCAAAAGAAGAGAAAATCTAGAATGGGAAGAGGAATCCAGAAAATTAGGTTATAGGAAAAAAGGCTAGGAAGCTCATGAAGAAGAAAGAAAAGCTAGAGAAATTACAGAAGGTTCCAGAAGGAACTTCGCAGAAGGAAGATTTACAGAATTGGAACTTCATCGGGATATCAGAACAACTTCACATAACACTTCGCCATGGAGAAGCGATATAGCCATTGGGAATAGTATAACCATTGGAACGACACCCCGAATGGGCATAAAGGCATTTATGGCCAGGTAGCTCACCATCAGATTATTGAGATCGTGCCATAACAGATGGAACAAAGTCAATGAAGGTCTCTTGTTCGTTACAAGAGATTCGTTGTCGAGTTACCTATTTATCTCTTTGTGCCATGTACCAATAACACTTTTTCTAACCGAGAATCTGAGCTCGCAAAATAAGTTGATTTTACCCAGTGATCATCGCGCGATTTCCCTCCATTCCGTTACATTGAGAAGTCACTCTTCGAAACCCGAGATATTCAACCACGAGCATGCATATCCGAATAACTTATTTCACTCAAAGAATCTGCGAAGGAAGTACTCGTCAACCTTAGGAATGAGAAGATAATGTCGGAAAGAGTGATGTTTGTAGGTGTACAAGCATCATCGACAAGAGGAGTGCAAGCCTCTCCGTTGATGACTTGCGAAGCCGGACCATCCCGAGTCACCACAGAAAGGAGAACCAAGCATAAGGATGACCTAGTGAATGAAAATATGATACCAACCATATTACCCGCCTATATTCCACCTCTGACTGATGCAACAAATAGTGATAGTGTACCCAAAGACTTTGAATACACCTTGGTTACTGCGTACCTCCCGAAGGGAATATGCGCAGTTTGAGCAGACCAAGACAAGATCACAGCGTTGAAGTTCAATGACTTCAACCTCAGAGACCGAAAAGTCTATAACATGCTCACCTCGTATAAATACCTGACCAATATGAAGGGAAAGAATTCTAAGATAATCCCCCAGGTGTGGACGATGAACCTCGTGTAATCCACCCTGCTCCATGTCATGAATATTCCACACTTTGGAAGCCACTAGGAAGTCAATGCCTATGTCAATCTGCTACTTTCATGCTACCATGGCAGTTACTTGTGGCTAAACCATCGTATTATAGTTCATTCGACATTGATCCATAGGATCACAGGGTTGAGTATGCAAGGACCTGACCCACGGTATTTCTATCCTAGAAAAACCATGGAATGCACACTAGCAAATAAGATCAAGGACACCTATGGTGATGTTGAGAAGGGGACACAAGGCTACAAGGTAGCCTCCATCTAGAATGGCATAGTGCGCCTCACCTGTCAGTTAATTGCAGGAAAGTTAGTCAGGAAGAACCAACCTAGCCAAGTCACTGGCTTTGTAGTTGACCTCATAGGGAAGTGCACGTAAGGCCTACAGATGAATTGGGTGAAGTACCTGGTGAACCAATTAGAACTTGACGACAGATAAGCGCAAGATCAATGTTACAAATTCCATTTTAGTTGGCTTTTGATCCTTATCGAATTCGTCACTTGGGAGATGTCGGAAGGTACAACCTTCCATGACATCGATCCATTTGAACCACTAGTTGCAAAGTTTAGTACAATGTGGTATTCAAGAGATATGAATAAACAGTGGCAGCCAAATGTTATTTTTCATACCTATTACCTTCAGTTGAAGACAACCATAGAATCCGAGCCTCGCATGACTTTGGACACTCTACACTGGTTCCGACCCCTGATGAAGTTAAACGCAGATCGACATTTCATTTACATTACATCGTGAGCTGATGAAAATAAGCTTCAATCATACTACAAGCTGATGGAAGAGGACCTGGAAGAGATCACTAAGGATTGGTCAGTGGACCTCCTTATTTTAGTAGACCCTTCTAAGCTATCTGACCTTGATAGCCCAGAAACTGCGCATGATACACCCAGACCTAGTAGAAGGAAGAAGACTGAAGAGGTCCAAGACTTAAGTAGCACATGGGAAGAGACTGATTCACCATCACCTGGTTGAGGGGGTGATGACGAAGTAGAAGAGATACATGACAAGGAAGCTAAGAAGAAATAAGGTGAAGTGACACCACCCAGAGATCAAGTTGACCCTTTAAAGAAGAGGAAGGATTCTCCCCAGAAACCCTCTTCTTGAAAGAAATCGAAAGCCTCCATGACCAAGATGCAGAATCTCCTCACCTTAGATGACTTTGATTTCATCATAGCAGCCTTGAATGATGCTTCGCTAGAAATAACAGAGAAACAAGAAGCTAAACAAGAGGAAATGTATGATAGAATTGAGACTTAACTCTGAGGGGTTCAGCAGGCTCTTCAATCCAGCCGCACAGTTTCCACTGTTCCCTTTCCATCAGGAGAACCAGAGTTGAGAGACGAGCCAACCCAACTCCACTGAATAGCTGATACAATCAAAGCTCTCCTTCGATGAGCACAAGAAGAAACAGAAAAAGATACCCATGCCTTGAAGCAAGTGCAAGGCTTACTCATAGAACAAGGTAGCATTGCAGAACAGGAAAAGCTAGCTCTCTAAGTGAAGTTCGATGAAGAGAAATCACAGATGCAGCAAGGAAAGGAGCAGTTGCTCACGGAGAAAATTGAAGTGAAGGAAGCGGTCAACAGAGCACTTCGCTCTGTGATAGTCTTAGAAATCAAGGCAGAAGATCAAGTTACATAGCAGGTAGACCATCTCACAGAATCCATCCAGCAACTACAACAACGCATATCAGACTTAGTTCTCCACACAGTGCCCAAGACTCTGCAAGATATAAGGGACCAAAGAGAAGTAACTTCCCAAAGCGCAATTCAGAAACTAAATACCCTTGCCATGGAATGAAAGAAGCTGAGTAATTTCAATGCCCAGATGTATGAGAATCTCACTGAGAACCTAGAATTGCAAGCACTAGAATCATAGCTCCAAGAAGCGAAGCAGCACGCAGAGACACTACAGGTGCAATTGAAGGCCTTGTCAGCTATAGAAAGAATGAAGAGATCTCAAGAACAATGCACCACCCAACATCAGATCCATACCATCCAGAGCAGAGTTATGGAAGTAACTTAGAGGCTCCAACCCATACAAGATCAGGCTTACCAATTGTTTACGGAAGTAGAAGGCAGAGGAACAGAACTGGAACATGTTGTCACCACATCAAAACAACGACTAGATGGACCTGTCATCGAAGTAGTCATCCAAGAGTTTGTTGAACAGGAGGCTGTGGCACAACAACAAGTCAAAGCAACTCGATCCAAGCTTGAGGCGTTCAAAGCATACCAGTCAGACCAGAGTGACTTGGGACGAGTCATAGGTGAGTGCTAGGGGACTATTGGCCCTTGAACAAGTTTTTTTGATACTTGGTCATGATTGACCATTTTTGGGACTTCGACAGGCTGTCGAAGGAGGAGCGCAAGATGAAGTATATATCACAGGATATCAACCCCTTTTTGGGTCCTTTTTGGATTTTGGGGATAATGTAATGGGTATGGGATGTCGACCCATGGGTTTACCCATGCTTAGGCCCAATTTTTTAATGAATAAATAGAAGGCTAGGCGATGTAGGAAGTAGTGTTATGATATATGTGATTGTATCCATAATTTCTATGTGTAAAGGTAGATCTGTGTGATTTGGCTCTGTGAATACTGTGTAAGGCTTGCAAGGCTAAGTGCAAGTGACTGTAAAGACTGTGGAAGTCTTTGTGTTGTAACCTAGCTCGGGGAATGAGGATCTAGAGAAGTGCGCATATTCCTATCCTATGTGGAGTAGGGTTTTTGTGGATCTGTGCATGTATCCAATTTGAAGAAGACTAATAAAGAAGAAGAGTTGGTGGATGTAGCCCAGGGTGGGGGTGAACCACGTACATGTTGTGTTTCTTTTCTTTGTGCTATGTTTTGATGTGTTTATATGTTTTTATTAGTGCTTTGATATAGATGAATAAATGGTATATCTAACCTATGTGAATATGCTTAGTGCTTGAATCCTCTAGATCTAATATATCCTTATGTTGAGTGATTTTATACATTATATCTGGTTTATTACTGCATTGTTCTGTAATTAGGGTTTAACCTGTGTTGTGAATAAAGGTTAAATACTGATGGTTAACAACTTCTAAGTGCTTTGTTAAGGTGTTACAGTCACAGATCTATGTCCCAGCTAAGGTTGCAAACACTTGAGTCTTGCAACCACCCCTGCCTCTACCTCGGGTGAGACTTCATCTGCTTCACAAGTGTTGCCGAAAGGGCTGGTAGTTAAGGATTTGTTGGTGCTCTCTTGAGTGTTGAACCCTGGGTCTGCCCTTGTGCCAACAAGGCTATTATAAAATATCACTTTCCTCCCCATAACATGGAAATTATTATGCAATAGGTTACAGGGTCACAAATGAGGCCCTTACTTGACGCTTTTTCCGGTTACAATAAAATCATGGTAAAAGGGGCGGATAATTACAAAACCACCTTTATTACTCATTGGGGTACCTTGAATTATGAACATATTCCTTCTGGATTATTTGATGCAAGTACCACTTTCAAAATACCTATGCAAATAACTTCCGACGATTTGATCGGGAAGATTATTCATGTCTATATTGATGATCTAATCATGCACTTTAAAGGGCTATCAATTGTCTCAAAGTTTCAAGAATTATGGATGGGTCCTTTCAAGATCGCTTTTGTCTTGGGTACTAACTCTTACATTCTAAAATATTTACAGGAGAGATTGTTTTCCTACAACACTAATGGTTCTCACTTAAAACACTACATGGAACCAACTTGAAAAGTTTTAACGTTGTTTGGATTTTCTGTATATTAGTAGTCTAGTTCTGCTTTTTTTTCACCACTATTTTTCATTTCTTCTTTTACAATAGCTTAATTTCTACTTCCTTTTTAATAACTTTCATGCTGCCTTTGCAATTCTGTCATTTTATTTATATTGTTTTAAATTTTGTAGTCCCATTTCTGTCATGAATTTTATTTCTTTTCATCTTTTAGTTTATTTTTGGTAAAAAAAGAAGAAGATGTTGGATCAGTTCTGCCACAGTGACACTCCTGCAAGGTATTTTTAGTCAATAACAATCAAGCTTACACAACTGTTACGATGTTCCCCATGAAAGAATAATTGAATTTGTTATATGCTTTCACTATTGTTTTATAAAGAATTGGTTATTTCCCGCTTCTGCTTTCCATTTCTTCATCCACTTAAGAGTTAAACGAGGAAGTCCATAAATTTTTCTCCTTGAAGTCAAGAGAAAATTATAGTTGAATGATTATGCATATAGGGATAAACCCCCTCATACTTAACATTTTTCATGAGTTATTCCCGAATTCCTGGTCATTTTTTCATTAAATCCGCTTACTTCCCCCTGTTTCATAATCATTTTGGTTATACTTTCTTGATCCACAATTCTTGGTCCGTGAAACCATATGTTTTGAGTTCTTAATATGTTGGAAACAAATTTCCCTATGAAGTTGTTAGTTTGTTGACGATAAAAATCGCAATGAGGATTTCGCCCGCAAAGTATTGCTAAAGCCTATTATTTAAACTATGCTAACAATATATAATACTAGTAGGTGGGACCCCCTTGTAGACTAGAGGATCAGAGATAGTCTATTCACACATTTTATGTTGTTGTTTCGATGTTGCTCACAGGGTTCTACATGATTGATGATGAAATATTGCCTTTGGTGTGACATAATGGCAGATGGATAATGCATTTGATGTGTTGATTCCGTTATTCTAAGCTCTAAATTTCCATGTTATGAATGGATTATATTTACTATTATTAAATTTCTATTGTTGCCATGATTCATTACCTATTACACCTGCACAAGACACATGTTAGTAACAACAAGAGACAAGAGCAATATGAAAAAAATCCAAGAAAGGGAACTATACTATACTAAGCTTTGATATATTATGTGCAAATGAAATCAAAAGGGACTATTGTTAGTCCTAACTAGCATGGTTAGTGGCTATACAAATATTATTGAGTTATATTGGGCCCATTTGATATATGTTATGGTATGGTTTTGGAAATGGTTAATATGATGTGGGGTGGTGCAATTGGCAAGCAATGTGTGCAAGTTTCGATGCATGGAGTTAATAGCATGGATTAATGGTATGTTTTTGGCTGGATGTTGTGTACTACAAATTGAATGAAATGGAGGATGGAAGTGGTGTGCAGTAAATGCATGCCACTCCATACTTCTCCCACTGGTTCATCACCCTAGCATGGTTATAGTTCATTTGGTTTTGCTGTGGTTAAGCTCCAAGATTCAGGTGTGGAAGGAACTGCTCAACCAGCTCGTGTTTTTAAGGCCATTGGTTGCAGGTATGGTTATTTTCTCCCATCCATGAATTCACTCTGTAATGAAATAAACATTGGCTCGGTAATGTGTTGGTATGTTTTTTCTTGATATTTGTAACTGTGTAAACGTGTGGGTGTTTTCTTTGGAATGATTGTGTGTGTTATTCGTTGCAAATGGAAATATCAATGGTTGAAGTTGTGATTTCTTTGGTTGTTTGTGTGGTGGAAAATTTGATGGCTCTCTGTTGTCTTTATGGGTATTTTATTGGAGCATTTCACTTTGTTTAGCCTTGTTGTCTGCATCCTCACATTTATGGTAACCATATCTGGTTCTGTTCGGTGCTATGAAGTTGATGTGTATTTTTCGAACCACCCTCTTGGTCATTGCTTATCTTTTCACCTGGTCGTGTTCTTATTTTGTGGTATTGGCATCAATACAGTTGCCATTACACCAAGAAGTATGCTTTAGGGTTGCTTGGTAGTACATGGGTCTGTTGTTCTATCGACATTGTTATAAATGGTTCGTCTTTTGAAGAGTGCAAGGGTTATGACTTTGCGCGTTCTTGGTATTGACTACTCTCTAGTGAGCAATTGTTTCTCCTCTGCATCGTGGCCTACCCTACCTGGTGTTGAACTGTCACCCTATCTTATAAAGTTAAGGGTTATGAGGCTTGTGGTTCCACCATTCTTTTCTCGAAGGTTTCTCACCTACTGTTGATTTAGTCGACTTCCAGTCTCCTTGTGTTTGGTGACCGAGTGAACCCTTGATTATTTCTTATATTCATTGGTTACATAGGACATTTTTGATAAACTCAACAAGTCGCGCTTAGTCATGTATCTTGTTGACTGTCATGAGTTTGTTGAGTAATATTGACAGTGGTTTGATTATTGGATTGTCTCTATTTGATCGGGTTGTTGGAGAGTTGTAATTGGAAATGATATGGGTATATAGTCGTTGCCTCCTTTTGTTGCGTCAGTTGAATCTATAACTCAACATTGTTATAAATTGATTGATTGGGAGTAAATGGTAATGTACAGTCACAGAGATGCCTCTTTTCATTATGCATTGGTCTGTGTGTTCCTACAACATGGTATACATTGAAGTTTGTGGTTGTTGTGTGTTTAATTTGTCCCAATCAGGATCGTTACAAATTGGAAATTTGATGACTACGATTTGGTTGTTTACTGTGTATGATTATGGAGACATCATGCATTGTTTTGTTTTATTGCACCATTAGAAATGAAGCATAGAGTTTTTGTAATATAGTTTAATTGCAAATTTATTTTTTAATGTTGTCAAAGGAATGGAACCAGGCATGTTTTAAAAGAGTCTGTGCAACTCAGGAGAGACATGTGTCTATGTTTGATTTGTGGATTTAGAAATTATGGATGGTGGTTGATATTTTTTCTAAACAGAGTTGAAGCAATATGACTGTGTGTTCCTAGGAGTTTGTTTAAATACAGAATGGAATAAATGAAAAGAAACATAATTCTTTTAATAGGATGTTTGAAAAGCATAATGATTCTGAGCACAATGATACAATTTTAATTAAAGGGATGAAGATTTAAATGTGGGACAATGAAAAAGTTTTAACACACAGTAATGGTTTAATTGGTTGGATCATTTGCATTAAATACCGAATTGTTTTTTGGATTACTTAATTGATTTTACGAAAAATATCCGCTCTCTTCCTTACCATTATTTCACTTTTCACACATTACAATCCCCTCGCCTTCCCATATTCATTATCCACTCCCTGTTCCTAAAATTTTATTATAGTTATGATAAATTATGTATTACGATAGTTAAAGGATTGTAGGGATGAATTATAGTGATGTATTCTTTTGGTTTATGATATAGTTGATTGTTTTGTGTATGTGAGCAGTAATCATGATCGTTTTCCCCTCATTTTAACATGTATGGTTGTTAAAGAAACTATTTTCTAATAAATAATGCATACAAGAATGAGCTTTTTCAGTAGAGGTAGTCATGGCCGGGGTAACCGAGAAAGAGGAAATAGGAACAGGGGCCCTAGAAGGCCAAGATTCTCTATACACTTTGATGAAAACTTGCAAGAGTTAGGCCAGCTATTTCAAGCTGTATTTTTTAATTGGATTGGGCAAGGAGTAGTCCAACCTAGGCCTAAAAGGCCTCCCTTCCAAACCTCTCAGGTCCCTGGTATCCCAGTGCCTCCTCATGTCTCACTGCAACCTGAAATCCCTAAAAACAATGGATGGCAGGAGATTTTCCACCCAACAGTCTCCCAACATCATGGCTGGCCTAACTTATCTCTACCTGCTCCCCCACCTGTAAATCAAATTGCCCAAGTTTTCTTTGTCGTCCACTCACCAATACAATCTTCCCATACAAGAAAAAGGTTAAAAACCGAGTCCCACCATGCTCATGACAAAGGGAAAGTTGTTGCTTCCCCTTCCTCACCCTCAAATGACTCTACCAAGTCTGTGTCATCTCGCATGCATTTGATAGATGATTTATCTCATGTGATTAGTGAGATTAGGCCTAAAGGCTCTACACAGCCTAAGGAAAATTCAGAGAGATCAAAAGGTGACAAAAACAACAAGGGAAAGATTGCCGCCCAGAGTGGCAAATATGGATTTTAAATATTTTTATTTTTATTGATTGTTGAGAACAATTGACTTCTAAGATTTTGGACAACACACTATTCTTTTGGATATATGGGAAATATAGTTTTTGGAAACAATTTCAATTATCATTTATATAAATTGTCAAATATGGAAGTGATGATGGGAGTCACAAGGAGGGATGTTTTGTTTGATTAACTAGTTGTGTTATGATTGTTAAATATCTGAATGGATTCACAAGAGGTCACACCTACTAGCTATTATTTATTAAAAATCCTTATTATGATTTTATTACTTTTCCCCCTTAACTAACAGTTGGTTGAGTTTTAGCTAACTTAACTAAAGAAATAGTTCAACTACTTCAACCAATTATAATTTTCTTAAAGGCAAAAGGAAAAGGAGGAACAAGAGGAGAGTAGAAGGAGAAGCATACTAAGGTTTTCTCTTTGTTGAGATAATTTAGTTTTCATTCATTCCTTAATTCATTAGGAGCCTAATTATTTTCTATGATAGCGGGATCCCATTGTAGACAACAAGATTCAGGGATGAATTACATCATCCAGACACTTGTTTCTCAGAGGCGTTGATCTGTCTATGATAGTCTGTGTAGACTTGTCTGTTTGTGAATTAAATTTCATGACTAACAAAGGCTATTGTGTAGAGTCGAGTGGGAAACAATCCGTGGCAAGTTGATCCAACTTTTAAATTTTAGTTTTTTACTTTCTGTCAAAATTCCTTTTGTATGTTTCATCGGGTACATCTAAGTTTGACTTTGGTCCAAAACTTCCTCGGGGGATTTGGTAAAGGGAACGATTCTTTTGATGAATTGGAATGAAATAAACGATTGTTTTATGTCTCATCTATTTTGATTATTGACTTGGTGTTTTTACTTCTGTATCTATATTTATTTCAGCATCTGTTATGTTCAGAAAATTACATAAATAATGAATTTTTCAGCAAGCTTTTATTTATAAAAAACCAGCCTAAGCACTTGTAATCAATACTTGTGAATTGGGATACCCATTTTGATGGCTATAAATATAGGGTGATATTCCCGTATATCCTTCTTTAGCCAAGAGGGATCTGAAAATGTTTGAGTAAGATCATTTCATATCTTTTTCCTCAACACTACGTTGCTTGGATCAAGCCAGACACGCCAGATAAGAGGAAAATCAAAGTTTCAGTGAGAACAATCCGTGTAACAAACGTTGTCGCAGCCTTTCTCTATCAACAAGTGTGATAAGTTGAAGTTATCACACCTTCCCCCTATTGAGAGGTGCAACAATCACACTCTAGGCTAATGGTGTTTTTTTTTTTTTTTTCTGGACTTGTTGCACCCTAGTACACTACATAGGGCGACAACTAGGAGCTCGTCGCAAAGTGTATGGAGAACATGTGCGACAACCTCTTAAAAACCCTTTCTTTTTGCAGTGATTTCTCCCAAAATGTTAACTTTCTAAGGAAACAACCCATGAAAGAAGTAAATAAACCCATTATGCAAGTGGGTTTTCAACTGTTTGGCTAAATTCCTCACCATTTGCTCAAAAAGAAATCCAAAAGATCACCTCCTGAAACTAATATGATTTTTCCACTTAAAGTGTCATTTTTGTAGTGATTTCTCAGTTTTTCACTTGCATATTGAGAGTAAACTTTTAGGGGTTCTCAAACACAATGGAAGAGATGGATAAAACACCTATTATACAGTCAAACTTGGTGGTAATCCTCACACCATACAATTATTTTGATTGAAATCCCAAGGCTGAATTCCAACTTATAAGGAAAGGACTGTACAACTTGACGATGGGGACATAAACAAAACCTACATCAACAATTGAGAATACCATATGGGTGAACCAAAAGGATGAGGCCACATAAATTATTCTTGAATTTATTTCAACTGATTTATGGTTTCATGTTGCTGCATGCTAGATTCCAAACGTGATCTGGATCACCTTGGAAAGTCTATTTGGAAAACAGGATCATATGAGAGGTCATATACTTGAGGTAGAGTTGAATACTTTGGATCCTAAATTTTTTGATAATATACATGATTTCTTTAAAAAATTTAAATCTTTGATATTAAGCTTAGCGTCTTGTGGTATTGACAAGTCTAAACAAGTGGACCAAATTATTCTAACAATCTTGGCCAAGCTAGGACCAAAGTATGTTGTCTATGTTTCCACTTTCCATTCCGATAGATATCTCATGGAAAAAAATTGGAAGATGCCTACCATGGATCAATTCATTGATGCTCTCACACATGAGCAGGAAAAAATCATTCATATGGGCCTAATCAAGGATCCTAAATCAAATGCACTCACCATGCATGATGGAAAAGGATCATCCAAACATAAAGGAAAGGGGAAATCACATCCAGATCCAAAGAAGGAGGGATATTCCAAACCCTTCAAGGATTCTTCAGGTTCCAAGGATTCTTTAGGTTCCAAAGACTCTTTAGGTTCCAAAGAGAAGAAGAAGAAGAAGAAGGGAAAGCAGTGCACTTACTGCAATAAACCAAATCATGAAGAATCCACATGCATGAAAAAACAGATTGATCTTATGGAACATGTACTTCAACAGAACAACCTTGGAAACTTCATTCCTGAAGGAGCCAAGAATAATAAGGACGAAGATATTGCATCTAATAAAGGTAATCATCATTCTCTTGTTTCAATTAATTCCTCATCTGATTCATGGATTATAGATTATGGCACATCACATCATATGACAACAAAAGATGAAGTTTTTACTTCTTTGAGCTCATGCTTAAGACCCCCTATTCTCATGGGGGATGATACTCTAGTAGAAGTAGCAAGAGAGGGGAGAGTGGAATTCCCTGATGGAAGTTTTGAGAATGTTTTACATGTTCCAAATATTTCTATGAATCTTCTCTCAGTTTATCAAATCACTCAGAAAGGTGAAAAGGTTGAATTTACATCAGATTCAGTTTCTGCACTTGATATGCATGAAAATTCCGTTATTGCAATTGGTGAGGTGGATCACAAATAAAGGGTGTATAAACTCACTAAGTTTGTTGATGGTGACTCCTCTTTTATACCTACACATAAGGAGAATACTTTGCATGCACCTCCAATGCAACATGCATATACTCTTGTGCTTCCATCAGTTCCAGACATCATAGATGATTCCATACACTCAGATTTTGTACTTGGAAATGAGTAGGTAGTACAACCAGATAAGAATCCAGCACCGAAGCTTCTAAATATTCCCTAGGAGGGAACAATTTACACTTCAGGAAGCATGCATCCTTGTAGGGAATCCATTGGATTCGAGGAGGAATAGATTGCAACATGAGGATCCTTGTCATGTACTTTCATCTTCTGAATCTATGATGCCCATGCATTGTTATATGGTTCAATATTTTGATCTATAGAGCTACAATGAGGCTGTGGGAAATTCATTATGGAAATAAACCATGAAAAAGGAGTATGACTCACTCCTAAAGAATCAGACTTGGGATCTTGTTCCACTTCCACCAGAAAGGAATATTTTCAGGTGCATATGGGCCCACAATATAAAGAGGTACACGGCTAGACATGTTTCCAAAGGACTTCATCAGATCCATAAATATTTCTACATATTCACAAAGACTTTCAATCAGCAAAAGTTTCAGACTTTGCAGGATCGGAGTGAAGAACACAATTTCCTATCAGCTACATTTTCTTATTTTGATGCATTGTCTTTTGAGGGGGGTTTTGTTCCCACGTGGTTTTACCTCTTTCCTCATTTCTATTCAGTGTTCATTATTTTCATTGTACATGAGTACCTAGTATGGCCTAGTTGAAGAGACTCATTTTTTACTCCATAGTGATGTTCAGGGGGGGTGTTAGAGAAATTACTATTTTCAACACACTAGTTCAGTGGGAGTTAACTGACTAGTTCCATTTTAGACTTTCTATTTATACCATCACTATTATGCATGCATGCATTCCTAAGGAAAGCTAACTGCTTGATTGATTTTCTTAATTATGGAATGTTATTCCCTATATATGAGTGTATTCCACCCATTCATTGTATCATAATGATCACAATAATCATCATTGATCAACTCATTGGAGTAGTGTGAATATATTTTCTCATTCTTCCATATTGAATCTCTCTTCCTTTCTTGATAAGCTTTGTTTCTATTTGCTTTAGCTAGATCTCCTGTGCAAGTTTTGATGAAACATTAACACTTCTATCGCTGACTTGATCAAATATGGGTCATTGATGTGCAGATTGATGAGCGTGAAATGCACTAACATTTAAAATTGAAATTGAACTATTGATCTGGAACACAATCTGATCTGGGCCGTTAATCGGTTGAACCTTCCCTTTATTTAACGAAGTCATCGTCAAGGTGATCGGGGATAACCTATGTTTGGGGATGTTCATTGCACTTCATCGATGATGACATCTACACCGATCTCCACCATTCATATTTCGTCGAAATGATAAGGACCCTTGATCTAGCTAGTCCATAAACAAAAATTAGCTAAGGCATTTGATGATCATGCTGACATCACCCTAGATACATGGAAACCTTATATTGGTCTATGCTCATACTAATATGGCACAGAGGATAGGACACATCTCACCCATTTTTGGGATGTTGACTTGTATATATGGTGGATTCCCCATGTCCATGTGGTAGCTAATGGTTTTCCCTGATAGTGTTGTGTTCACATGCTAAGATGTCATCTCTTTTCATTTTGTTGATGATGATCTCCCCTTGATATATATCATTGATATTTCACCGACGCAAGGAGATTCTTCGATCTGGTGCCACATATAGGATCATACTTGTACCATTGATTGGAGCTTCCCCATTCAAAGCTATCCAGATCTAGGACCTGTGAGGAACTCCGACGAAGGAACCTCGGTGATCATCGATCTAGTTCCATAAATATGATTGCATCTGGACCATTGATCACATGTGAAAATTTGGAGTGATGAAGAATTAAGTTCAAATATGAATCTGACGTGGGGATTCCAAAGGGGCCCGCAAGACAAATTTGGACCGTCCATCGGAAGGCTAAGGAGAACCGAGAGCCGTTGATCTCACCTTGGTACAAAAGGAAAAATTGACTTAGGCATGAACATTATCAAGATAACATCACCTTGGACATGTGGCACCTTCTAATTGGTCTATGTTGACACTGATGTGGCAGACAGGTGGGACACATGTCACCCAACTTTGAGACATTTACCTGTGTGTCCAATGGGTTCCATATTGGCTCTGATAGTGCTCTATTGGTAGGTTGATGTGAAACCTAGCCAGGAGGCTTTGATATCTGGGAGAAGATCTGGGAAATCCATCGAAGTTCTCCATTCAGAGTGATCAAGGTATGTCTTCCAATATGACTTCGACGAGGGGACTCCAAACTCAAATTTTAGACGTTGATATAGAACTACAAAGGGAGGTTTGACAATGCATGAGGTTCATTGATATCGCTTGAATAAGAACCCAAAATAGAATACAGAATATATTGGCATGTTGTTGTCACCCTAGACACGTGGAAATTTTCTATTGGCCCTTGGTGGCACTAACGTGGTAGGGGAGCAAGACACATGTCACCCAAATTTGAGATTTTTACCTATGCATCTAGAGGGTTCCACATGTCCATGTGCCATTCTCTTATTGGCTCTGACAATACCTCGCTAGCATGCTGAGGTGGCCCCTGGAAAAGAGGCCTTAACACTCGAGGGTAGATTTGGACCATTGATCTTCTTGAGAGAACGAATGATGGCACTTATCCAATTTGAATTGTTCTTCAGTGATGCGCCCATTGGAGTGCTCAAGAGTTAAGCTACAAGGGGAATTCTGATGAGGGGACTTTGATGACCGTTGGTTTTAAAAAATGTTGGGTGCATGATGTGGTATGACCCGTCGATCTTTCGGGGTCTAAACAATTCCTGAAATGCTGGCCCTTGGTTCTTGGGATACAATCCTATGATAAAACCCCTTGGATAATGGAATCAGCCCCTTCTTGGGCACGATAGGCTCCTTTTTGGACTGCGACATGCCCCTTTTGGACTAAGACAAGCCCATTTTGGACTGCGAAAATCCCAAAGGACTCCATTTTTTCCTTATGTGTGCAAGGGGCATATATTTTCTTGTTGATTCTTAATTCTTCCTTTAGATAAATTTGACTTTGAGTTGCACAGTGGCTCCTGGAACTTGAATTTCTTCCTTCAACTTGCTAGATCCTAGCCTTATAACCTCGATAAACCTTCATACGAGGTCAGGAAAAAATATGGTACTAAAACTTCCCACCAATTTGCAATGTCATACTTAAAGATCTGATGAGGCATCCTCTAAAAACCCACTTTAAAGATCAGTCCTGAAAACATAACCATTTGTTGGTGCTGTATGGAGACTAAGGTTCTCTAAGGTTTCCAACAAAATGCACCACTGTAGTCTAGATATGCCGACATATTCATCCTTCTGTAAGGGAAATAAATCTCTCTTGAGGCATAGCCAAGATTTGGATGATGAAGTGAGCCAGAGAGAATGCAACATCATGTTTACATTAGCATTAGTGAGAGACATGAAGCAAATCCTAAATATTTCTATAAACAACAATCAAATACTCAACCAAACAATAAAGAACCAATTGTGAGATAGAACCATAGATTCATACACATTAGATCAGATAAGATCATTACAACAAGAAATTTTAGGTCCCAAACACATCTTTTCATTAGCAACTTCAACATCTCAAAATCATTACACATCATAGTTCTATAATAGGATCTCTTTCATAGTAGGATATGACTTCTCATGACTCATTATAGATGTTGTAATAGATATTGAAAATTTCCGATGTTACTTAGGCACTTTCGCCCAAATTTAACAACAGTATCCAACAAAGCTTATAACATTCAACGTCAGAATAGGTGTCGAGATAGTCGCTCTGTCAATTCGAGGTTTAGCTGCCCAAGATTCTCCTCTCCAAAATAGAAGGGATGTGACTATCCACAATGTCTGCAATACCTCCATGCAACAACGAACCTCCACTCTCTGATACAACTTGGTAATATGAAGAACCGATTGCAAGAAGGTGAACTCACACTTGAAATTGAGTTGATAGTTGCTTCTATTGAGTAGTTAATTGTTCCAAAGAGATGAGAGATTGTTCAATAGCTTCCCAAGATTGAAAAGTTTGCAGAGAAGTTTTATGTTTTGTCCATGGAAATCTACACAGAGAAAACCCCATACTCCTGGTGCAGGGGGTTGCATCGTATTCTACTAACTTTTGCAATACAATTCAAAATACAAGCTTATTCCTTATATTGTGTCGTTTAAAATGAATGATTGCCTGTTCTATTGTAGAAATAGTGTTGCATAATAATACAGGAGCAATCAAATGCAATGCAGCAAGATGCAAATGCTTCAGACAATTGGTGGTTTGTTGCAGCAGCAACAACCGAGATCTATTGAGAAACAAATGGATCTCTGTTCTCTTCTATCTCATCTGTCATGTCATCGGATGCTTCTCGCTAGTTTGCAGGTCAAGGTATTGCAATACCAGCCTTAGCGTCATGAGAATCTTGGCAATTTAACAATGCTTTCTACAACTTCTATCAACAACTTCCAGTCGCACAGGGCGCTACACCGCTCGTGGGGGTCTGCCCCAACTGCTCCACGCATTGATCCAATCAGTGGTCAAGTTGAAATAGTGAGACCTATGCGCAACTAAAATTGTAGTCGGTATCTCCTTTCCACACGCTAGAGTGAGGCCCAAGATAGTTGCAGCAAATCAAAGAGTAGAGTATGATCTGTGATTAAAATTCTGTGTATGATTCAGATCGCTCTGTGCATATCCGTGGTGAAGGCGGATCCTTAAGACTTCCATGATGTCAATTTCATGTCCCACTTCTGGATTAAACTAATTTGATACGACGACAACAATTAAACTGTGGGTGCTCTAAAGGATTGTCCTAATTTGATTCAAAACTTTCAGATGGAATATAACTGGAGCATCTACTCCAGGTTGTCCACATCCCTCCCTCAACAAATCTGTACCTGCCCTGATTTTTGATTTCTTGGTTCTGTCATATTTGTATGGAAAACTCTAATGGGAGCATCCAGCAACAAGAGCTCTCTGCATGGTGGATCAAATACACCTATATGCATAGGTCCTTCTCAAACACATAAAAAATGATCATCAAAATAATGATACGACCGTTCAAAACTATCATATGGATGGCTATGCTTTTTCGTTGTCGGGATGGACTATGGGGATCAGAATGAAAACAACAGAGGAACTTATAAACAAATGGGATGGAGTGGCTCGTCCACAGCACTGGTTTTCCCCAATTCCTGAACAATGATTCTAGTATCTCTTGATAATGATGGCATGTGGAATCTCTGTGCCGAAAACCTAGATGCCTGGTATCTAGATCAGTAAACATATGTAATGGTTGTGAATCCGGAGATCAATAACAAACTGAGTTGCCTCTACCCAGCATGCTCTTTATTGTGGTGCCCTCTCGCGCATACAGAAGCCACAGTCCCATTCAAACAATGAAAAAGCATCGGGTTCATCCATCAATGCTGCTATAGTTACATTGTTAGGTGGCATTCTAATTTTTTGGGGAATAATTTTCGACTAAACTATCCTGCCCCATAGAAATCCCTGTCCACTTGTCAAATGATTAATAACAGTTCAAAGAAGCTGGCAGAGCATCTGGCAGTCGCAGATTTCCAGAAGGTACACTGTTTCATATTTCTCGAAACAAAAGAAATTTCTTTTAGATTATTTCTTGTAACCACTGAGCTATGTAATGGATTTAGAGGGCGATTAGTTAAATAATCGTTGGATGAGGCTGACAGAGAGTGGGGGGGGAATTTGCGTGAGGAAGTGGAAGTGGGAAAATACCTCTTCGAGGATGCTTTGTAAAGCGTTATTTTGTATTGGAATCAGGTAACTCTGGAGCTGACCGTGCTCATGATGTTGTGGGATTCATCACAGTCGATTCTTTTAGTATGTTATTTGTTTTGTCATTGTCGTATTTTCTATCTCTTCCTTTATCAATTCAGTATGTTCTCCCTGTTGTCATTTTCATATTGTCTATCTCTTACTCTTTCAGCTAAGTTAAAATTTGTTTGGAATTCATTTTATATGCTCCTTACACACAGCTCATATATATGTGTTGCGTTGCTATGGTAACTGGTCAAAATTCACTCAAGATAAGTGCTCTGCATTTAGTTATCAGCCTCTTGTCTTTTTCCTCTAAAGTTGTAGTGAAAATTCATCCTTGATAGATGCTTTCACTGTGATGGAATTTTTTTTTTTTTTTCTGCTACCGCATCATGATTATCAATTGCTGAAAGATAGACTTACTTTGCCTCATTTTCCGCAAGTTATACGATCACTGCTATTATCTCCTGTCTTTGGTTTTCACTTGACTCCATGCCTAATGGACTGTTTCCCTGATCCAACCCCAAACTTTAAAAATCCTAAACTATCATTTATCCATAAATCTGCCCACCATTTTATTCTTACTGAAGATCATATTGTGACATTATCCGAGAGATCCCTCTCGGGTTGGGAGGGGAAGCTTCCAATCCAAAGTGGTTCGAGGTTGCCTCGGGACTGATTTGCATGTAACCCAAATTCAGTTCCGAGTGACAACATTTTGGCGCCGCTGCCGGGGAATCGAAGTTGATATCTATCCCTGGGAGAACGACATTTTCATAGTCCTAAGGCCTGGTTGAGCAGTCGGTCATAGGAAAATATTGGTTGCACATGCTCTGGCGACTCCATTAAAAGTTTCTGATGGTGATTTCACTGGTAGGAGAACTCAGAATTACATCTTTCACGTTAGGTCGCCCAATGGATGAAGGCACCTGGTCTATTGTTCTAGGCATTTTACGGGAAAGTACCATCCCTAGATGGAGCCTATGTTGTAAGAGATATTGAAAATTTCTGATGTTACTTAGGCACTTTCGCCCAAATTTAACAACAGTATCCAACAAAGATTATAACAGTCAACGTCGGAATAGGTGTCGAGATAGTCGCTCTGTCAATTCGAGGTTTAGCTACCCAAGATTCTCCTCTCCAGAATAGCAGGGATGTGACTATCCACAATGTTTGCAATACCTCCATGCAACAACGAACCTCTTCTCTCTGATACAACTTGCAAATATGAAGAACCGGTTGCAAGAAGGTGACCTCACACTTGAAAGTGAGTTGATAGCTGCTTCTATTGAGTAGTTAATTGTTCCAAAGAGACGGAAGATTGTTCAATAGCTTCTCAAGATTGAAAAGTTTGCAGAGAAGTTTGTTGTTTTGTCCATGGAAATCTACACAGAGAAAACCCCATACTCCTGGTGCAGGGGGTTGCATCGTATTCTACTAACTTTTTTAATACAATTCAAAATACAAGTTTATTCCTTATATTGTGCCGTTTAAAATGAATGATTGTTTGTTCTATTGTAGAAACAATGTTGCGTAATAATACAGGAGCAATCAAATGCAATGCAGCAAGATGCAAATGCTTCAGACAATTGGTGGTTTGTTGCAGCAGCAACAACTGAGATCTATTGAGCAACAAATGGATCTCTATTCTCTTCTATCTCATCTGTCATGCCATCGGATGCTTCTCGCTAGTTTACAGGTCAAGGTATTGCAATACCAGCTTTAGCGTCACCGGAATCTTGGCAAGTTAAGAACGCTTTCTACAACTTTCGTCAACAACTTCCAGTCGCACAGGGCGTTACACCGCTCGTGGGGGTCTGCCCCAACTGCTCCACGCATTGATCCGATCAGTGTTCGTGTTGAAATAGTGAGACATATGCACAACTAAAATTGTAGTTGGTATCTCCTTTCCACGCGCTAGAGTGAGGCCCACGACAGTTGCAACAAATCAAAGAGTAGAGTATGATCTGTGATTGAAATTCTGTGTATGATTCAGATCGCTCTGTGCATATCCGTGGTGAAGGCAGATCCTAAAGACTTCCACGATGTCAATTTCATATCCCACTTCTTGATTAAACTAATTTGATATGACGACAAAAATTAATCTGTGGGTGCTCTAAAGGATTGTCCTGATTTGATTCAAAACTTTCAGATGGAATATAACTGGAGGATCTACTCCAGGTCGTCCACATCCCTCCCTCAACAAATCTGTACCTGCCCTAATTTCCGATTTCTTGGTTCTGTCATATTTGTATGGAAAACTCTAATGGGAGCATCCAGCAACAAGAGCTCTCTGCATGGTGGATCAAATACACCTATGTGCATAGGTCCTTCTCAAACACATAAAAAATGATCATCAGAATAATGATACGACCGTTCAAAGCTATCACATGGATGGCTATGCTTTTTTCGTTGTCAGGATGGACTATGGGGATCGGACTGAAAACAACAGAGGAACTTATAAACAAATGGGATAGAGTGGCTCGTCTAGAGCACCGGTTTTCCCCAATGCCTGAACAACGATTCTAGTATCTCTTGATAATGATGGCATGTGGAATCTCCGTGCCGAAAACCTAGATGCCTGGTATCTAGATCAGTAAACATATGTAATGGTTGTGAATCCGGAGATCAATAACAAACTGATTTGCCTCTGCCCTGCATGTTATTTACTGTGGTGCCCTCTTGTGCATACAGAAGCCACAGTCCCATTCAAACAATGAAAAAGCGTCGGGTTCATCCATCAATGCTGCTATAGTTACATTGTTAGGTGGCATTCTAATTTTCTGGGGAATAATTTTCGACTAAACTATCCTGCCCCATAGAAATCCCTGTCCACTTGTCAAATGATTAATAACGGTTCAAAGAAGCTGGCAGTGGCAGAGTTCCAGAAGGTAAACCGTTTCATATTTCTCGAAACAAAAGAAATTTCTTTTAGATTATTTCTTGTAACCACTGAGCTATGTAACGGATTTAGAGGGCGATTAGTTAAATAATCATGTGAGGAGGCTGACAGAGAGGGGGGGGAGTTGGGGAAAAAACCTCTTTCGAAGAGAGGCTCCTTTGTAAGCTGAATTATTTTGTAAACACGGAATCGAGTAATACAAATGACGTGTTCACTTGATATTGTGAGATTCATCATGGTTGATTCTTTCAGTATGTTCTCCCTGATGTCATTTTCATATTGTCTATCTCTTCCTCTTTCAGCTGAGTTAAAATTTGTTTGGAATTCATTTTATATGCTCCTTACACACAGCTGATATATATGTGTTGTGTTGCTATGGTAACTGGTCAGAATTCACTCAAGATAAGTGTTCTGCATTTAGTTATCAGCCTCCTATCTTTTTCCTCTAAAGTTGTAGTGAAAATTCATCCTTGATAGATGCTTTCACTGTGATGGCCTTTTCTTTTTTTTTCTGCTACCGCATCATGATTATCAATTGCTGAAAGATAGACTTACTTTGCCTCATTTTCCGCAAGTTATACAATCACTGCTATTATCTCCTTTCTTTGGTTTTCACTTGACTCCATGCCCAATGGACTATTTCCCTTATCCAACCCCAAACTTTAAAATCCTAAACTATCATTTACCCATAAATCTACCCACCATTTTACGCTTACTGAAGATCATATTGTGACATTATCCGAGAGATCCCTCTCAAGTTGGGAGGGGCAGCTTCCAATCCAAAGTGGTTCGAGGTTACCTTGGGATTGATTTGCATGCAACCCAAATTCAGTTCCAAGTGACAACATTTTGGCAGCGCTGCCGAGGAATCGAAGTTGATATCTATCCCTCGGAGAATGACGTTTTCATAGTCCTAAGGCCTGGTTGAGTAGTCATTCATAGGCAAATATTGGTTTCACATGCTCTGGTGACTCCATTAAAAGTTTCTGATGGTGATTTCACTGGCAGGAGAACTCAGAATTACAACTTTCACGTTAGGTCTTCCAATGGATGAAGGCACCTGGTCTACTGTTCTTGGCACTTTATGGGAAAGTACCATCCCTAGATGGAGCCTATGTTGTAACAAATATTGAAAATTTCCGAGGTTACTTAAGCACTTTCGCCCAAATTTAACAACAGTATCCAACAAAGCTTATAACATTCAATGTCGGAATAGGTGTCGAGATAGTCGCTCTGTCAATTCGAGGTTTAGCTGCCCAAGATTCTCCTCTCCAGAATAGCAGGGATGTGACTATCCACAATGTCTGCAATACCTCCATGCAACAACGAACCTCCACTCTCTGATACAACTTGGAAATATGAAGAACCGGTTGCAAGAAGGTGACCTCACGCTTGAAAGTGAGTTGATAGTTGCTTCTATTGAGTAGTTAATTGTTCCAAAGAGACGGAAGATTGTTCAATAGCTTCCCAAGATTGAAAAGTTTGCAGAGAAGTTTGTTGTTTTGTCCATGGAAATCTACATAGAGAAAACCCCATACTCCTGGTGCAGGGGTTTGCATCGTATTCTAATAACTTTTGCAATACAATTCAAAATACAAGTTTATTCCTTATATTGTGCCGTTTAAAATGAATGATTGCCTGTTCTATTGTAGAAATAGTGTTGCGTAATAATACAGGAGAAATCAAATGCAATGCAGCAAGATGCAAATGCTTCAGACAACTGGTGGTTTGTTGCAGCAGCAGCAACCGAGATCTATTGAGAAACAAATGGATCTCTGTTCTCTTCTATCTCATCTGTCATGCCATCAGATGCTTCTCGCTAGTTTGCAAGTCAAGGTATTGCAATACCAGCCTTAGCGTTACCGAAATCTTGGCAATTTAACAACGCTTTCTACAACTTCCGTCAACAACTTCCAGTTGCACAGGGCGTTAAACCGCTCGTGGGTGTTTGCCCCAACTGCTCCACGCATTGATTCGATCAGTGGTCACATTGAAATAGTGAGACCTATGCACAACTAAAATTGTAGCCGGTATCTCCTTTCCATGCGCTAGAGTGAGGCCCACGATAGTTGCAGCAAATCAAAGAGTAGAGTATGATCTGTGATTGAAATTCTGTGTATGATTCAGATCGCTCTGTGCATATCCGTGGTGAAGGCGGATCCTGAATACTTCCACGATGTCAATTTCGTATCCCACTTCTGGATTAAACTGATTTTATACGACGACAACAATTAAACTGTGGGTGGTCTAAAGTATTGTCCTGATTTGATTCAAAACTTTCAGATGGAATATAACTGGAGGATCTACTCCAGGTCATCCACATCCCTCCCTCAACAAATCTGTACCTGCCCTGATTTCCGATTTCTTGGTTCTGTCATATTTGTATGGAAAACTCTAATGGGAGCATCCAACAACAAGATCTCTCTACATGGTGGATCAAATACACCTATGTGCATAGGTCCTTCTCAAACACATAAAAAATGATCATCAGAATAATGATACGACCATTCAAAGCTATCACATGGATGGCTATGCTTTTTTCGTTGTTGGGATGGACTATGGGGATTGGACTGAAAACAACAGAGGAACTTATAAACAAATGGGATGGAGTGGCTCGTCCACAACACCGATTTTCCCCAATGCCTGAACAACGATTCTAGTATCTCTTGATAATGATGGCATGTGGAATCTCCGTGCCGAAAACCTAGATGCCTGGTATCTAGATCAGTAAACATATGTAATGGTTTTGAATCCGTAGATCAATAACAAACTGAGTTGCCTCTGCCCAACATGCTCTTTACTGTGGTGACCTCTCGTGCATACAGAAGCCACAATCCCATTCAAACAATGAAAAAGTGTCGGGTTCATCCATCAATGCTGCTATAGTTACATTGTTAGGTGGCATTCTAATTTTCTAGGGAATAATTTTCGACTAAACTATCATGCCCCATAGAAATCCCTGTCCACTTGTCAAATGATTAATAACGGTTCAAAGAAGCTGGCAGAACATCTGGTAGTCACAGAGTTCCAGAAGGTAAACTGTTTCATATTTCTCGAAACAAAAGAAATTTCTTCTAGATTATTTCTTGTAACCACTGAGCTATGTAACAGATTTAGAGGGTGATTAGTTAAATAATCATTGGAGGAGGCTGACAGAGAGGGGGGGGGAGTTGGGGGAAAAAACCTATTTCGAAGAGAGGCTCCTTTGTAAGACGAATTATTTTGTAAACCCGGGATCGAGTAATACAGACGACGTGTTCACTTGATATTGTGAGATTCATCACAGTCGATTCTTTCAGTATGTTCTCCCCATTGTCATTTTCATATTGTCTATCTCTTCCTCTTTCAGCTGAGTTAAAATTTGTTTGGAATTCATTTTATATGCTCCTTACACACAACTCATATATATGTGTTACGTTGCTATGGTAACTGGTCAAAATTCACTCAAGACAAGTGCTCTGCATTTAGTTATCAGCCTCCTGTCTTTTTCCTCTAAAGTTGTAGTGAAAATTCATCCTTGATAGATGCTTTCATTGTGATGGCCTTTTCTTTTTTTTTCTGCTACCACATCATGATTATCAATTGCTGAAAGATAGACTTACTTTGCCTCATTTTACGCAAGTTATACGATCACTGCTATTATCTCCTTTCTTTGGTTTTCACTTGACTCCATGCCCAATGGACTATTTCCCTGATCCAACCCTAAACTTTAAAAATCCTAAACTATCATTTACCCATAAATCTGCCCACCATTTTACGCTTACTGAAGATCATATTGTGACATTATCCGAGAGATCCCTCTCGGGTTGGGATGGGTAGCTTCCAATCCAAAGTGGTTCGAGGTTGCCTTGGGATTGATTTGCATGCAAACCAAATTCAGTTCCAAGTGACAACATTTTGGCGTCGCTTCCGGGGAATCGAAGTTGATATCTATCTGTGGGAGAATGGCATTTTCATAGTCCTAAGGCCTGGTTGAGCAGCCGGTCATAGGAAAATATTGGTTGCACATGCTCTGGCAACTCCATTAAAAGTTTTTGATGGTGATTTCACTAGCAGGAGAACACATAATTACAGCTTTCAGGTTAGGTCGCCCAATGGATGAAGGCACCTGCTCTCCTGTTCTTGGAACTTTACGGGAACGTACCATCCCTAGATGGATCCTATGTTGTAAGAGATATTGAAAATTTCCGATGTTACTTAGGCACTTTCGCCCAAATTCAATAACAGTATCCACCAAAGCTTATAACATTCAACGTCAGAATAGGTGTCGAGATAGTCGCTTTGTTAATTCGAGGTTTAGCTGCCCAAGATTCTCCTCTCTAGAATAGCAGGGATGTGACTATCCACAATGTCTGCAATACCTCCATGCAACAATGAACCTCCACTCTCTGATACAACTTGGAAATATGAAGAACCGGTTGCAAGAAGGTGACCTCACACTTGAAAGTGAGTTGATAGTTGCTTCTATTGAGTAGTTAATTGTTCCAAAGAGACGGAAGATTGTTCAATAGCTTCCCAAGATTGAAAAGTTTGCAGAGAAGTTTGTTGTTTTGTCCATGGAAATCTACACAGAGAAAACCCCATACTCCTGGTGCAGGGGGTTGCATCGTATTCTACGAACTTTTGCAATACAATTCAAAATACAAGTTTATTCCTTATATTGTGCCGTTTAAAATGAATGATTGCCTACTCTATTGTAGAAACAGTGTTGCGTAATAATACAGGAGCAATCAAATGCAATGCAGCAAGATGCAAATGCTTCAGACAATTGGTGGTTTGTTGCAGCAGCAGCAACCAAGATCTATTGAGCAACAAATGGATCTTTGTTCTCTTCTATCTCATTTGTCATACCATCAGATGCTTCTCGCTAGTTTGCAGGTCAAGGTATTGCAATACCAGCCTTAGCGTCACCGAAATCTTGGCAATTTAACAATGCTTTCTACAACTTCCGTCAACAACTTCCAGTCGCATAGGGCGTTAAACCGCTCGTGGGGTTCTGCCCCAACTAATCCATGCATTGATGCAATCGGTGATCGAGTTGAAATAGTGAGACCTATGCACAACTAAAATTGTAGTCGGTATCTCCTTTCCACGCACTAGAGTGAGGCCCACGACAGTTGCAGCAAATCAAAGAGTAGAGTATGATTTGTGATTGAAATTCTGTGTATGATTCAGATCGCTCTGTGCATATCTGTGGTGAAGGCGGATCCTGAAGACTTCCATGATGTCAATTTCATATCCCACTTATGGATTAAACTAATTTGATACGATGACAACAATTAGACTATGGGTGCTCTAAAGGATTGTCCTGATTTGATTCAAAACTTTCAGATGGAATATAACTGGAGGATCTACTCCAGGTCGTCCACATCCCTCCCTCAACAAATCTGTATCTGCCCTGATTTCCGATTTCTTGGTTTTGTCATATTTGTATGGAAAACTCTAATGGGAGCATCCAGCAACAAGAGCTCTTTGCATGGTGGATCAAATACACCTATGTGCATAGGTCCTTCTCAAACACATAAAAATGATCATCAGAATAATGATACGACCGTTCAAAGCTATCACATGGATGGCTATGCTTTTTTCGTTGTCGGGATGGAGTATGGGGATCGGACTGAAAACATCAGAGGAACTTATAAACAAATGGGATGGAGTGGCTCATCCACAACACTGGTTTTCCCTAATGCCTGAACAACTATTCTAGTATCTCTTGATAATGATGGCATGTGGAATCTCCATGCCGAAAACCTATATGCCTGGTATCTAGATCAGTAAACATATGTAATGGTTGTGAATCCGGAGATCTATAACAAACTGAGTTTCCTCTTCCCAACATGCTCTTTACTGTGGTTCCCTCTCGCGCATACAGAAGCCACTGTCCCATTCAAACAATGAAAAAGCGTCGGGTTCATCCATCAATGCTGCTATAGTTACATTGTTAGGTGGCATTCTAATTTTCTGGGGAATAATTTTCGACTGAACTATCCTGCCCCATAGAAATCCCTGTCCACTTGTCAAATGATTAATAATGGTTCAAAGAAGCTGGCAGAGCATCTGGCAGTCGCAGAGTTCCAGAAGGTAAACCATTTCATATTTCTCGAAACAAAAGAA
>SNQJ01S0007982.1:216166-241400 GCA_010110895.2 Picea sitchensis | reverse complement strand
TTCTTTGGTTTTCACTTGACTCCATGCCCAATGGACTGTTTCCCTGATCCAACCCCAAACTTTAAAAATCCTAAACTATCATTTACCCATAAATCTGCCCACCATTTTACGCTTACTGAAGATCATATTGTGACATTATCCGAGAGATCCCTCTTGGGTTGGGAGGGGCAGCTTCCAATCTAAAGTGGTTCGAGGTTGCCTCAACATTGATTTGCATGCAACCCAAATTCAGTTCCGAGTGACAACAACAGACTCAAAATCATGTTGTGAAATCAATAATACTATAAGCATCGACCATTATAGAAGCGATAACAATAGAAAACCCCAAAATATGAGCTATAAGGCTAATCTCTCAGCAATAACATCAATGACAACTATGATTAGCCAACCTAAAGACACTCAACAACCTACAAAAACCCTTTTCCCTTTACATAACTCCATATTTTATATTTTTCCCTTGGCCACTTCTTGGATTCTTTATTCTGCTACTTTTTTTGGCTTTTCCCTGCTGGCGCTCGATACTCTTTGCCTTTTTCATTGCTCGTCTAGATAGTGCATGGTGCTTTTGGTGGTTTCCGTTGTTGTTGCACTTTCAATTAGCTTTTTGTTCTTCTTACTATTTTTTTCTACTTTCCTTTTTCCAGTAACATGTAAAACTTTTCCCCAAAACTTCAGAATATCCCAAAAATAGAGGTCCCAAAAATCACCACCGATGATACTAAGGAAAATTCTTTTCCCTTGGCACCTTATATCCTAACTATGGGGTGTATCTATGACCAACAGGATCCTGAGACCAAATAAGCTCATATTTATCCTCTTTGATTACAACATTTATGATTTAGCTTAACAGTAATTGTTCCAGATCTACCCCTCTTCTCCATTAAATCCCAACCTCCTAGCTACAATCCATTACTGAATCATTATAGTAGATCTAGTAGGATCGACTACTTGAGATAAATAATAAAAACCTATTCTTAATGAAATTATTTTATCTTAATGCGAGTTCTTTTTTAGCTCTCATTTTTTATATTTTCTCCTTGGACATTATAGATTGTAATATAAGCATCAACAATATAGCTAGTGTGGGTTTAGGGATAACTATATAGAAATTTGGTCAAGTGGGTGTAGCCTGAGTGGTTGTAAAGAAAAGTTGTTACCCTCTCCACATGGGTTCAAATTCCAGTTTGTAACATGTTTTCTCTTTATGAGTCAATTGTTGATGAGATATATATGACCTATTTATGAGTTGTTGACCTAGCCCTTGTGCCCTAGATAATCTAGGGTTTACCCTATGTCCATCCTATAAATGAGGGGAAGTACACACGAAGTTTTCGAGAGACATATTATTAAAAAAAAACTTCTAGTTAAATTATCACAAACATGTATTTTGTTCTCTCCTTTGCCCTTTTCCATATTAGATATTCCTAGTAATATTTGCATTTACACTTTGAAGTTTTATCTTTCAACCTTTGTTTTTTAGATTGTAGAAAATCCCTACATCTAGATAAAGTAGGAATGCGATTCAATTATAATTAATAACCTAGCGGGATGTAGATTATTAGATGGTGTTAAATGGTTTACATTAATTATTGAATTATAACATACAACCTTTATTGTTTTGGTCTCTCTTTATCTTTTTCTTTTCATATAAGAATAGTGTGGGAGGAAAACTACAAGACTATGCATACACAACCCAAACCATTGAATATATTTATTAATGCATGGTGATTATCAATAGTCTAACAACCAATGTTTTTCAGTTGATCAAGATTCATTAGTCACTTTGTGAGTTTGAGAATGCACTATAATTTTACATGTACCAAAAATATCATAAAATAAGAGAAGAGAGATGTCACAACAAAAATGTGTTGATTGTTCTCTTCACCAATATAATTGTACACATATAAATACCTGAAGTATTTGTGTAAATATAGACACACCACCTTATTACAATCATAACTAGTTGAGAGAATATCTCAACCACACACTAAAATAAGAGAAAATTTAGCTCTCATTCAATAACCTCCTAAAATCCCTACATCTAGATAAAGTAGGAATGCGATTCAATTATAATTAATAACCTAGCGGGATGTAGATTATTAGCTGGTGTTAAATTGTTTACATTAATTATTGAATTATAACATACAACCTTTATTGTTTTGGTATCTCTTTATCTTTTTCTTTTCATATAAGAATAATGTGGGAGGAAAACTACATGACTATGCATACACAACCCAAACCATTGAATATATTTATTAATGCATGGTGATTATCAATAGTCTAACAACCAATGTTTTTCAGTTGATCAAGATTCATTAGTCACTTTGTGAGTTTGAGAATGCACTATAATTTTACATGTACCAAAAATATCATAAAACAAGAGAAGAGAGATGTCACAACAAAAATGTGTTGATTGTTCTCTTCGCCAATATCATATAAATACATGAAGTACTTTCATAAATATAGACACACCACCTTATTACAATCATAACTAGTTGAGAGAATATCTCAACCACACACTAAAATAAGAGAAAATTTATCTCTCATTCAACAACCTCTTAAAACCACTCAAAAGTTTATTCACGTAGATGCATTCTATACTTAGCAAGAACTAATACAAGAACTAATACAATAACAAACTATGTGACTAAATACTAACATACAAGACAAGTATGAGTTAACTATTCTAATACCCCCCCTTGATGAGTACTTGTCTTGTTTAGTGAGATCTTCATTATTATCTAATCTACTGAAAAAAAATGTTTTCTCAGATATTGAAGATGGTCCCACACTGTAAATTCTTCATTTGTTCCAAACTAGTATTTGTTTCTTGTAACTCAAGCATAGAGTCAGCACCAAATTTTCAAAGTCCATATAAAGGAACAACCATCCACCGAAATACATGGGTACCCAACCACAATAACCATTGGTCTAGTAGGAATTCCTTCACCTACATTGTTCATCCAACTCCTTGATGAACTCCCCTCAAATGTGCATACAACTCTGCCAACAATTTCTAAGAACTAATTAGTGCAACTGATGCACCTTTCTCTCTATTGACATATGTTCCTTGAATATTACTTGATTTGATTCTGACATGCCTGGTCCAACATCACCCAGAGTATGTAGCCAATGAATGACTAACCCAACATGCAAGTGTTAACAACTCCTTATACTAGTGAATAACCTCCCCTTTAGGAAAAATGAACAATGAAAATCAAACCTCCAACTATGAGTCTAATGCCACACAACCATTGTTGAATACCTAACCATGAGTCTAATGCAACATTACCAAACCAAGGGTATGCATGCATATATAGGGATTACTACCATGTACCTAATTACATTATGCAAATTTTAAACCTTACCCCAAATACCATAAGACCATAATACTCTCCTTTGTTGATTTGTTATTCCTTGTGTACCTTTGAAGTCATGTACATAATTGGTGTATCCATGTTTTTCATCCATGATCTGTACATACAAAAAATATTTTCCAATATTGAAGTGGTTAATTCCAATATGGATGAATCCTTGTAACATTAAGTTAGGAAACTCAATGCTACTTCCCATCACAAGATTACTTCTTGAGAGCTACATAGTTCTAACCCTTTCTTTGCAACCAAGAGTTATTCCCTATTTGAGGTACTCCCTATTACACTCCTCTCATTTACAACTTGGTCAAAACATATGAGAAGAGAATGTACAATGTACCTTACTTGGACATATTTTAGTCCTTGCAACATTTTCTCTCTCTCAAATATACACCACTAAACCATCATGACAATCAACTATTTACCATGTGAACAACAACATTTTTACAAGGCTCTTTCAAGGTCTTCCAATTCACCATGATTCCATCACCTCTTATTCACCTAGGCACGTGCAATTTGACTCGAATTTCCCCTTGACAAGACTAAACCCACATGATCATTCCAAATAGATTTAAGGTGTTCTCTATGATCTAGATAATTGGTGGACATGGACCCCCCTTTTTTAATCAATATAATTTCCAAGACCATACATATTACACTTCTTTTTAATTTTTAAACTTCCCATGACAATATTTTATGACATCTTCATTCTTTGTAATTGTTCTAATAAAGTCCTTTATAACACCAAATTTTTATCAACATTGTCTTTCTTTTGATCCCAGAGAAAAATGAAAATAATTTAATGTGTATTTACATTGAACTCTCTTGCATGGGCATGTGGGATTCTAACGTCCATTCTTATCCTCTTTGGTTATTATGCTTTTTCACTTTTCCTTTTTTATTTCGATGTTGTCATCATCCTTATCACTTTCTCCGCGAGAGTGTTTTACATCATGATTCCCATGTAAATATGTCTCAATATGGATTTTATTGATTTATATTTAAATCACATATTCATGCATTCAACTTCATGAGATATTGTAGATTCTCTTCTCTTACTTATCTATTTCTCTCTTATAATAGCAAAATAATTCATAATGACATCACAAATAGCATCAAGGCCCCTCCAACTTCTATAACCTTTCTTTGAAATGTCCCTTGAATCTTCTAAGTGCACTATAAGTATCTTCAATTGAGACTATAGATAGATAGGTGTTCTCCAATGTAAATAAATCAAGCCACTTCATGTTCAACTCTTCAACAAAAACATCTACCACCTCTTATGTGAAATTTCCCTTCTTTGATGATCCCCATAAGAACTTGTTCCAACTAGTCTTCAAATGTCATGGCATGATTGCAAAAGATAATAACAATATCACTTTCTTGGCCCTTTTTTTTCACAACCAATTTTTCATTCCCAACATTCCTAGTAGAGGTTCCTTGTTAAAAAATAGAATGGTTAGAACCAACAACATTTCCTTCTGGCTTGCAATACCAACTACAATATTTGACACCAAGTTACCATACATATTCAATGTAAACATAACATCAAATTGTTCAGGATTTGAAACACGTTGCATACTATTTATCAACAACGATCTCATTATACTTGATGCTAGTGTATTTCTTTGAAACCTCACAACATGATTCAAAGAATATTTCATCATTTCACTAATAATCAAGACAACCATCAATTTGACTAGTACCAAGAACTTTACAATTTTCCAAGTCACTGAAATTCATTGAAAATGCTGCACTACCTCACCTTTGATTCAAAATGACTCTTTTCAATCAATAATCTTGATTATCAACACAAAAAATTATGAGATTAATTCAAACACCCACATAGTGAGAAATGGACAATTCATGACCGAGATATAGTTCTTAGATGGGCATCATGAAAAATCCATCCATTGGAATCCTTGAATGTCATAGGGTGGCCTGTACAAATCACTTGATGCATTAGGTTTGGTTGGATCACATGGAAAACATGGTCAATTAATATTTGACCCTACTCAATTATTACCCATTTAAGTGTTAACTTCATATCAAAACTTCTTCCATCGCTAATCCTTCATTGACAACTCATAGTCTAATAGATATAAATACTGCTAATGCTACAAATATAAGAGTTACTATCAGTCACATGAGAGCTTCTAAGGGTCACAATGCACCATCCAACTACCAATTATATGGGTAAGCGATGATTTCCAAACATAGAGGATATTGTAGAATAAGACACCATGCAAAATTCCTTCACTATCAAATTGATCTTGTCCTCCATGCTAGCATTTTAGGGTTCAAATTCACGAGACTAGTAAATCAACTCACAAAAATAAGAGGCAATATCAGTGTACACTCTAACAATCTTTATGAACTAGCAACATCAACAAATATAAATTCACTTGCCTTTCCTAAGTAGATATTATCAGTCTTCATAGGTCTCTCACACAGATCTGCACTCCACAGTTCTCAAAATTAATAATAGATACTCATGCAATAGATCAATCTTATGAATTAACCCACTAAAAATCTCACTGATATCCTTGCTAGAAACATTTCTCCATGGGATTGGACAATGCTACAAATCATATGCATTGACTGCCACATGCCTGATATATTTTCCACAACCTCTACAAGTAGTAGATGCACCATTTGCAACCAACACTTTTTCACTGCCAAGGTGAATCTCATCAAAAAATGACCCAAGTGACCTTTTTTAAGGCCTCAAAACCTCTGTATAGAAACCCCTTTGAGAATTATGTGGTCATAATGAGACACAAGGCATTGGGAGACATGGACACGTCAAACCTCATTAACCCTTTATGCAGGTGGCCCTCCTCTTCGCAGATGTACTAGTGTGGTCCAAATTATTCACCTCTAGCACACACATGAACTTGGAACATGGCTCTTCCATGTATATTGGGGAGAACAGTCCCAGATATTTCTCTTCTCAATACCACACTCACTCATGGATCCGACCCTAGACCTTTGACCTATCTCTTCACCTATGAAGATAACCTCTACACAAGAAACAAACATAGACGTGTAGGATTCTCCTAAGCTTACATTCTATGAATACAACACATGAAGCTTAGATCTTCCTCTCATTCTTCAATTGTGGAGGAGTTCTTGGAGAATAACTCCTCAAACAAGCTTCTCACCTCAGAAACCCCATAGGTTTGATACCATATTAGAAAGCAAGAGAAGAGATATGCTTGTGTTCATTTTTCTCTTCACCAATGTAATTGTCACTACAAGGAGAACACCTTCTTGTGGAGGTTTTTACAGAACCTCCCTGAAAAATTTATCCCTTAGATGTTTATAGCAGAGGTGGGTGGCTAGATATTTTTGTGGAGGTTTTTTTTCGGTGTACCTTTAAGGTACATATGCACCAATGCACATCTAAAACATACTGCACTGGTGCCTAAATGTTCAAATGCATTGTCATTGTTCATAGAAAAGGTTGTTAGTGGAGGCAAGTGATCATAGGTTTTTGCATAGGTTTTTTGTTGGTGCACCTTTAAGGTACATATGCACCGGTGTGTACATTAAAAATAAAGCACTGATGCATCAATTCTCAAAAGCACCACCATACTTAATAATAAAAAATACATGCACTGAATAAATCACACCAGTGTCATTGAAACTTACGCATTGGTGCACCTAACTGTCATCAGGCGCACCACGGTAGGGTAAAAGTAATTTTTCCAAACTAATTTTAATTGTTACAGTGCATCACGTGCTTCCAAACTCTCAAGAAATCATCTATGCTCACCTTCCTTCCTAAGAAAACTTGTTTTCAGTGCTCTACATCGACTTGGATAGCTCCATTGGTAGATTCCATACATTTCCAAATTTTGGAAATTACCATGAATTTTCATTTCCTCTCAACAGTGCATCGATGCCTCATTGAAACATAAGAGACCAAGAAAATTATTTATTATCTTCATATTTGCATTTTCATCCAATCAAAATTTGAATTTAGCTTGAAATTTGCCATTTTTTTCCAATTTTGCACGGTGTGCTTGGATGCTTCGGCTTGCCCTGAAACGATGCGTAATGTGTTAATTTCATAGTGAGCATTGCCAACGATGTGTTGCATATATATATATATATATATGCACCGGTACGGTTCAATCAAAAGCAATGTGATAAATTATAAAAACAAAGCGATGTGTCCTTCAGAGTGCCCCACAACTGGTGTATAATTGGATTTGATTTGCACCGGTACATTTCACTTCATTAACCACACCGCTAGCTCAATGATATATAAAATTTAACATAGTAGTGCACCTTGTTTAACAAACCGCATCGGGGTGTACACAAAACATAAAGCACTGGAACATTAATGTTCAAAAACATTGCCATACTTTATAATAAAAAATACATGCACCAAATAAATCGCATCGGTGCCACTGAATGTTACGCAACAATGTGCCTCATTGTAGTTAGGCACACCATGGTAGGGTAAATAAAAAAATAATTACCAAACCGTTTTTCATTGTTACAGTGCATCCTATGCTTCCAAACTCTCAAGAAAGAATTGATACTCACCATCCTTCCTAAGATTCCCTATTTTTCAGTGCTCTACTTTGACGTGGATAGCTCCATTGATAGATTCCACACATTTCCAAATTTTAGAAATTACCATGAATTTTAATTTATTCTCAACGATGAAACCATGCCTCCTCGGGACATAAGAGGAAAAGTAAATTATTTATTACCTTCCTGTTTGCATTTTCATCCAATCAAAATTTGAATTTAGCTTGAAATTTGACTTTTTTTCAATTTTGTTTTTCCGATTTTGCATTTTGTGCCTAAAGACTTCGACTCACCCCAACATGGTGCGTTGATATGAAAATGAGCGACTACTTACTCTACACAAGTTTTCAATTGAGAATCATTTTTTGACGAATTATTTGCATAAGGATTAAAAGGAATATGAGTCCATTATTAACCATGCTTTTAAACAATAATACATAACACACATGAACTCAAAATGGAATAATCATATGAAAAGATAAGAGAGAGACAACTCATGTTGGTAATGGAGTTCGCCTCTCCTAGGATACATCTTCGGACCCACTTCAATTGGAATACAGATTGCTTCCATTCCTTCTTCAAAAGATGTTGGGACCTTCTCATAAGTGATTACATAAGAGATGCCTTCTTCTTTAATGAGGATTCAAGAAGACTAATCACACTCATATCTCTCCATACATTAAGAAGGATAATTCCTTACATGAATAAGTCTCTCAATGCTTAGGATTAGTAGCACTATGGCTCTCTAAATCCACTTGTTAATTCTTCATTATTGTCCCCCTCCTTCAAAGGGCTGGAATTATATAGTTTTTCCTCACTCTCTTAAAAAAGAGCATTAATTCCTAGAGCCACAATAATAGGATCTAATTACAAAAGAGGAAAAACAAGATCCATAAATGTAGGATCTTAAACTATCTTCAAGAAAATAATGGGAAAAGTCTCAAAACCACCTAAAGACTCTTCAACCATGCCCTTGATTCTCTCAGCCTACCAGTAAGAAAATTGAAATATTGATGTGAGGTGGCTTCTCACATAAAAACAATTTCCATAATTACAATTTTAATGAAAAATGCATGAGTCTAATTTCCCTCACAAGTATTAATCATTTTTACAAAAATAATTAAATTCATGAGTTTTTCAAAAGCTCATTTAAAGAATGATAAAATGCATGAGCATATCACTAAGCACTAATAAAATAAAACGATAAATGCATGAGACTTATCTCACAAAGCATTAATAAAAATGTGTGAGATTATAAAAATCTTAAAAGCATAAATTCACCATGTTCACCACTTTGTCGCTAGATTCAAATCAACTTGGTGAACAAAGTGAATTTCCTTCCATGTGTGGATATCCTCCTGGATCATGCATACTGTGTTGAAATAAAATGTGTGAGATTATAAAAATCTTAAAAGCATAAATTCACCATGTTCACCACTTTGTCGCTAGATTCAAATCAACTTGGTGAACAAAATAAAGTTCCTCCCATGTGTGGATATCCACCTGGATCATGCATACCGTGTTGATTTCATAGTGAGCAATCACACCAAAGCATATCATATATATATATATATATATATATATATATATATATATATATATATATATATAGCACTCCAATCAATAGCACCTCCTCAATAAATTATAGAAACAAAGAAGTGCATCCTTCGAAACACTTTGCAACCAACACACAATTAGCTTATGCACGCACTGGTACACTTCACTTAATTAACAACACCACTAACTTAACAATTTATAGAATTTAACATAGAGGTGCAACCATTTTAACCCAATGCATTGGTACTATTTAAAGAAACGCATCGAGACATATATTTCCCAACTTGGCATATTTGTGCATCTCATTGGATCCCTTGTTCCCGATGCTCTATCCTTTATAATACACCGCAGAAAAAAATGTCAGTGTTCCACTATCATGGTGCTATCAGTGCATTAATACTAACACATTGCATCGCTTCAACATCGATAATTAAATTCAAATTAGCGGCACCCATCAGTCCAACAAACACATCGATGTTGTAAAGACAATGACGTTGAGGTGAGATTGTAATAGCCAATTAGAGCGGTGTGACTTAGTAGGAGCACTGCTGCAATCTATGGTGGTGCATCAATAGTCATGGTGCACTAGTGCATAAATGTTAAATGTATGCACCGCGACATGTTTTGAAAAATAAACAGTGAAATTCATCTTTTGTAAGGCCCAATTAGCAGTGTGTTAGTAATACAATTCACTTCTAGACACAATTTCTGTGCTTTGGTAGAACAAGCACACTGATGTTTTTGGTTTAACAAAGGGCACCATTGATTTGCACATCATAATTTTTGGCGTTGTAGTGTGTATTTGTTAATGAAATGAACCGATGCTATTAAAAGAACCTAAATGATGCAGTTAAAATCACTGATTCGGTGCAGAGTGTCGTATGAGATGCACTACATGGAGGTGATAGTTGTCTGATATAGTGCATCGACATCGGGGAATATGTTCTTCTTGTGGTGCACTGGTTGGTTTTTTAGATTTCTTTGGCAAAAAAAATTAATTTTGGATTTTTTTAAGTACATGTCATTTATATATGTATTTGTTTTATAATTTCAATTTATTTTATCTATATACATATGTCTAATAATATTTGTATGTGAATCACAGATGATGACGATGAGAGGAAGAGAAGGAGGAGTGGGAGCAGGTCGAGGCACACAAATTTGTGCGTGAGTGGGAGGCCAGGGAGAGGGAGTTATTCCCTTGCCCTCTTTCACAACTGACAATGGAAATTTTGGTGGATATTGGCCTCCTGAAGTTTTATTATGAGGGTACATCCCTTAGGGGGAACTCTTTGTTATTATAGCAATTGATTTGTTACTGGAATCATGCGATACAGGGGTTCAGGGTCAGTGTCGATCTGTGGTATCATCCCACGTAGGAGGATGTCTATTTCATCACTGGGTTGTCTAGGAGGGTGGAGTATTTGTCCCATTTCCCTACAATACTACCTAGTGTTTCAGGAGAGACCCAACTGGCATATGTGCAGAGATATGTCGGTCTTCATTCTCATTTGTCTTCAGAGTTATAGGTTTGTGGTGGTCAACTGCAGGTATCTTCATTTGAGAGACAAGTTTGTTAGGTGCATGTGTCTTATGCTCCCGGAATTATCACAATATAGCTCTAATGGGTAGTGCATTAGTTTCTCTATGTTTTATTATGTAGACATTTTATTGCAGACACCCTAATTGATTGGGTGGGTGAATTTTTTTTTGAGACAGTTCTATCATGCATTAGATCATTGTCACACTGTTTTTTTTGGGATGAGATTCTTCCCATTCACGTTCGAGTTGTATACACTATTTTTTGAGAGGGTTCATGCCACTCAGCTAGAAGTACCCTGCTTTCCTACTAGGCCTATGTTTGATGTGCATATGCACATGTGGGGGAATTTGATGGCCAAGAGGGGCCAAGTATGAGTTTCCCATTACTCTGTCCGATAGGGTAGTATTTGATTTATTTTCTAGCGAGGACAATCTCATGCTTGATATTGTAGAGTACCTGTATGTGAAGATGGATTGGAGAGCATGTCCAAACATCCAATTTACAATAGAGGAGATAAAAGATGAGAGAGGTAGTATTATCGTTATGTTTTGATCAATCTGTTTGCATATTTTTATGTCTTATTTAATGCACATGTAATTTATTGTAATATTTTGTTTCAATTATCTTATTATTATTATCTATTGTTTTGCAGATATTAACACATATGTCTGGGATGCACCTCCCCAACATGAGGATGAGGTGGTGGAGGAGGCAGAGGACCAACCTCCAGTAATACATAGACCCCACATGCCATGCATGCTAGATATGAGAGTCTAACTAGAGGTGGCGGATCAACTATGTCATCTCATGACTAGTCAAAGAGTGGTACCTGCACCCGTTAGAGCCATATTGTAGGTAGAGGGTCTCTCTACTATATGGAAGCATTTTCCTTGTGACATGATGATGTTGATGCATCATATTGTTGGTTCTGTCAACCTCATCGAGACATTGAGGGGTTCTTCTCATGATCCCACTAAATCTATCTCATCAACATATCCATCCACATCCTCTACTCCACCACATGGTCCTCCTCCTCCCTCTAATTCTCCTCCACATGAATTGGCTACACCATATACCAATCATATTTCTTCCCCTCTACATGTGTCTAAACCTGCATCCATGTTTTATCCTCATCCTCCTCCTCCTACTTCCCATTCACATGTGTCTCAACCTTCATCCATGTCCATTTCTCCTCCTCCTGCTCTTGCTTCTCCTCCACATGTGTCACCATATTACACTGATCCTCCCCCTCGTTCTCCACTCGTGTCACCATCCATTGACCATTTTGTTTCTCATAGTCCACATATGTCATCATCCAACGATCCCACCCCTCCTCCTCTTACTCCACACGTGTCACAAGATTTTGATGCTTTGGACACTATGTTCACATCGGGTACTACTGCACTTCTTCATGATATTGATATATAGACATTTGATAGTGCACTTTTGCTGACATTTATTTTCGAGATAGATTTTCTTAATAGAGGCTCTACCTCTGGTAGCAGAGACACTAATGCACCTGGCTTTGGTGGTGGACTTAGCTAGTAATGGTACTAATTAACATTTATATTGATTGTTTATATTTGAATTAATATCTATATATGACATGTTTATTGCATATTTTGTTGATATGTATGTTTGACATGTATATTCATATGTATATCTCTCATGTATATATTTTTTTCATATAATGATGTGGTTGTTGTTTGATTTATAAAATGTATTGTGAGTATGCTAATGGCGAACATTGTTAATGATTTCTCTGTTTTTAAGTGAAATTTGATATGTATCACTCATTTAAATTTACAATTTCCATATAATGTTTAACTTCACTTTTAAAAAAACATTTACTTTGGATTGTGATTGCAAAAGGTTGTAACCATTAATTCCATATAATGTTTAACTATTATTCAAGGTGAATTGTTTGTTGCCCAACAAGATACAATATGTTGATTAAACATGTTTAGAAACAAAAATACTTAAATAAGATGAATGAAATTACTGTGATTTGAATATTTATGTATTTTTCATATATTATAAGAATAAAATTATAACATAATTATTCACTAATAATGATGATGATGATGTAATAATAATGTTATTTTTTTTTTAATTTTTGTTATTCAAAGATTACAAGACAAATTTATAATATAATTGTTTACTAAAATCACAATTATCATATTTTATTAATATTTAATTTTTCCAAAGATTTTAATAATTTATATTATCCAAATATTGTAATATATGAAATTTATTCAATTAAATTTAAAATAATAAATATAGAGAATAACAATACATTTTGATCTATACTCTTTCGATGAAATGGTTTCACAATTTTTTACTCTAATACAGACTTTATGAATCTTCAATTAAAAAATAATATCACCCAACATTTTATAATTAGTATTTTAAGAATTATTAAATTGACAAAGGTTTATATACTTTTAGATAAGTATGGATCATTTAAATTTACCTTAATTTTGACTAGGCTCTAGAGAAAGACTCTTTTAGAATTTCCATGTCCTTCCTATATTGACACTTATTTCAAGGAGAATGCAAAAATAATGATTAATCTAAGTTTATATGATTATAAAACTAAAGGATGGAGTGGAATATGTGAAGGCCATAATAATTGCACTATTTAAGGTGGGGACAACACCACAAGTACTATAGATGTTGCACGAAGTTGTTTTGTTGAAATTGTCCTTAGAAGTTCCATCAAAGTAAGTATATATTTATTTGAATTTTGATTTTTTCAAACAATAACAAATTTGAGGTTTGAATCTTTTTTAATATCCTTATTTTTTATTAAATAAATTATAATTTAAAATAAATATTTACTATTGTATGCCACCAACTTTATGATATCTCAATTGATGCTTAGTAATTCAAAGGTTAACATAAACATATTTTAATATAATACGACATAAATTTGCTAGAATAAATAATAAATATGGCAATAAAAATATAGTGAAACCACATGCATGCACATCTTAATGTATTTTCAATATGGTGGTTGTAAATGGTTGTTAACTTTTCATATCCAACATAATTATAAAATGAAGAAAAAAAACATAATTGTCCATTATATACACCCATAATAAAATGACACATCCACAATATAAATTTCCAAACAAATCATTTACAGACTAGTATTTGTTTCCATCACCCTGATTATGTTTCTCGCTTGGCATTGTAACATTGTTGTTCTAAAAAAGATGTTTAGATATCTTATCATGTCTTAGTATGAACCACCAATCCATATCCAACACATGTGTAAAAACACACTTGGTTGCAACGTTTTGGGAAAACATAAGGCTCCTTACTTTCAACCCACATTTTTTTAGAGTTAATACATATTATCCCACTATCACAACATTCCTTTACATTTCTCTAGTCGAAGGTATCCCACCACTTGCAACAAAAAATAACACAATGAAACCATGAGAAGTCCACTTGCATGATCTCTTGTATCTTTCTAATGTAACCTAACTTACCCTCTATCAAGTTTTCATCACAGTGGCTAGCACAACTAGATTGGTCGAACTCGACCTCCACTCCAGAATGTTGTGTGATGTGTCCATCATCAACATACTCAATACCAAAATGATTTCCATACGCCCACATAGATGGGAACAAATGCACCTATAAAGATCCGAACAAATGATTGTGTCATATGTTTAATAACTGAAGGATTAATAAAAACATAATAAATGTTAAAATTACAATGTGCAATATTATAAATAGAACATGTTACTTAGAGAGGTTATTATGTAGTTGTTGCACCCAGTCCCTATGTTTAGTGCATACAGATATTCTCCACGTGGGTTACGACTGGACACTGCATATTTGTCTTGTATCTGGTCAGCCACCCAAATGTTGGGACATATTTTGGGAATATTTCTTTTGAATGATCAAGATAAGGCATGCTTTTACCATTCAATTGTCTGAATGTTTTAATGCCACTGTCCCATTTCCTTCTTTTCTCTTCATACAATGCGACCCATAGTCGCTTTGCCTCTATGTTGTAAAGAACAAATTTATTGATGGCATCCAATTCTAAATTCGCTGATGTATACAAAAATTCAAAATAAATAGCATGAGATAAAATATATATTATCAACTTAAAGAAACAATTTATTGATGGCACCAAAATTTCTAAATTCCCTGATGTATAAAAGAAATCAAAACAAATAGCATGGGATGAAATATATATTATCAACTTCAATGTAATAAATTTATCTTTACTAAATTGACAAAATATAACTGACTTTCTCTTTATCAAGTGCCTTTTTCCATTCATTTGGAGAGTCTCCCTTCACTTTTGTCCTCATCTTGATGGTCATCCCAAACAAATTCCCCTTCCGTGCCATCAATTTGCTTGATTTACTCACTGACATAATAGAATGACTCATATACTATGTACCCCTCTTCCATAGATCCCTCTGGTTTTTTCCTTTGTCGAAAAAACCTCTTTAATTTTTTCATGTACCTCTCTAAGAAAAACATCCAATGACATGAGAGCACCCTGGCTAATTCAACCTCATTAAGTAGGTGAACTATAATATTGACTTGTAAGTCTATAAAAATCACGGGTAATTCCTTCTGAAACATATAAACAATATTATCGATATCTAGATTCCACCATGGAATTTTATCCATATGAATCTCCCTTGATGTGATCCAACGTACAAATGTATATAATTTTGATATGGAATGTCTTAGGTCCTGGGGAAGTCATGGTTCACACAACCATGCATGAGAAAATGATAATGACACTACAAAATAGACACACACACCATTAATTTCCATAAAACTGTGAGTGCATAACATATTTTTACCAACATCAGTATAGAAGAAGAATCATGTATTCAACATACATACCCTTAGAAGGCTCAGATGGTCATGTGATTTGAACCCCCAAAAATTCTTGTTTATTGTGAAGCAACATTGTAGAGTCGAACCATATAAAGAAGGTGCCTTCACACCCAATATAACATCCTTCACCATAGAAACATCATCTTTCTTCAAAATCCATAGGACAACACCTTGTTTAAAAGACCAAGAGGGACCAACCTCTCCTCTAGTTTCATTTCTTGGACAATGTATCTTTTTAGTATTCAAAGAAATAAGATCTCTCATGACAGCCAATGTGTCACTTTTATTCCATGATATGTGCCTCCACAAAGAAGATGAAACATTTTTTAATATATGCATGGTATCTAGTAAGTGGACAATCTTTAGATTCTCCCAATATGGAATCTCATAAAATATAGATTTCCTTTTCATCCCAATTGGAATTTTCTCAACATAGGTGTCAAAAAATTTAGGATCAACGAAGATAGGTTCTCCATCTAAATAAAACAATTATTCCATTTCCTTCTCCTTCTTTGTGTCATATGCCCTATTTGAATCCGTCGATGTCATTATTTTAGGTCTCTGGGTTCTCTCTAGTTTACCATTGAAATCATATGCAACTCTTCTATAAAGGTTGTATTTTGGGAGGAATACCCTCGAACAATCGTACACCGGATTTCGTAGGTGGTTGGAACATCTAGCCTTTATAGAAGGTCCACAACATTTACATCCATGATACCCTTTTGTTACAAGACTTGTGATGTTATTGTACACATAACATGTTAGTGTAAAAAATATAGTTGCACCAAATGAAGTATGTCAAATAAAATTACAGATATAAACAAATCGATGAACATGCTTACCAGAGAAAAATCCTAATCCTAGATAATCGTGTGTGGTGTACACACATATGCCATACAACGTAAAATACCTCTCCATTGGGATGGGTCTTGATACACCATATAGATGTATCCCTTCCCATAATTTCTTAAATTCATTGATCAATGGTTAGAGGTATACATCCATTCTCTTTACTTGTCTTATACCTAAGAGTATAAGAGCCATCATAAGATGTTCATTATTCATGGACAACCATCGGTGGATATTTTTATTGATCGCTATCACTGGCCAAACATAATAGTTGGTGTTTTGGAGGGAATACATGTTAACTCCATCCATAACTATGCTCAATTAGAAGCTTCGTAATTCATCCTTGAACTTATCAAGCCATGTATCCTCTATACGATTCATGGCTATTGAATCTATTGCAGTTCACATAACTCCTGGATCACTTCTATGTGAGGCATGCCGCTCCTGAAAGATGGCTAATTGTTTTCAACAAAAGAGCCTTTGAATCCTCAGAATTATAGGCATGTGCTTCAATATATTATGAGGAAGACCATGTGCCTTACCCTTGTTTTTTGATTTATGGTACATGTCATGCCCACATTATAGACATATCTCTTTGTCTGCATATCCATTTCTATATAGAATACAATCATTCAGACTTGTGTGGTATAATATGTACTCAACACCCAACATTTTCAGCATTTTCTTTGCCTCTGCATAACTATTGGGCAAGATATTATCACTCGAAAGTAACTTATCTTTGAGTAAATTGCAATTAGCGGGAAACATAAATGTACACTTTAATTAAGAATGAATAAAATAAACCATTTTTTACCTTCATTGTGTGACAAGATTTATTAAAACTTTAGGAAACTTAATGGCAAGTTACCTCAAAAGTGTCGAGAAACACACATTTGAAATACCATACATTTATTTCAAGTTGTACAATAACATTGTTGTCCCAAGATGGGTAGACCTTGGAGAAACCAACCCCTTTATAAAAAAAATGTCGAATTAATAAATACATTTACATTAGTTCCATTGAAAATCCAAAAATACAATTATTCAATCATCTTTTTCTTACACCCTATGAGGTTGTCTACATAAAAAAGATCCAATTCACAATGTAATAACATTGACCCAAGACGACAGCTGGAAGATGGAATATTAGGATTGGTACAGTAAATAATCTATCCATTTTCATCAAACATTTGCTTGCGATGTCTTTCTCCTGATAAGAGCTTGCAAAATTTTGAGACCACGGGAATATCTTGAGCATATGAACTCGATCCTGTAAAATTCAATGAACAATTATTAAACTTCACCTACATACATAACATAAATTCAATGAGATAAATAAATTATCAATACAATCTAGACGTAGTGCAATCAATGTGAGATAACTTGAAGGGGTTCCAAAGATACATAATGATATGGAATCCAAATAATTGCCCATTTGATATTATAATTCTTTTTTTCCTGCATTTGAGCCAAAACTGTCATCTTGGGTAGCATATAAAAATCTAACTTCAAAAAAAACTTTGAATAACTTTTATAACTTGAAAACACACAAAAAATCATTGTGTTTTTCTACAATATCATTTTTTTTTCTACCCAGCTATACAAGAAATCTCAATTTGGTTTTACAAAATATGAAATAGTTATTCGATCCCTGAAAATATCCTCCTTGAAAATAGAAAATGTGAATTTGATGCTCTCTCTCTCTCTCTCTCTCTCTCTCTCTCTCTCTCTCTCTCTCTCTATGTTATTGGGTCTTTCCCTCCCTATCCCCCCTATCTCTCTCCTGTATCTACCCCTCTCCCCCTCACTATATATCCCCCTCCCTCTCTCACTCATTGTATCCCCTTCCCTCTCTCTCCCTCTCCCTCTCCCCCACTGGTGCGCTTCATCATATTAATATGCAATGGTGTGTATGGATAAACCAAACACATCAGTGCATGTAATTGAGAGAAGCACTGAAGACCGAATTCAATTATTTTCTCTGTAAAGAAAAACCTTCACCAAATTTAAATATTGATGTTTGTGATTGCATTGTGAAAATTTAACTATCTTATGGTGAATTATTACTTACACACCACCCCGGTACATTATTAATTACACACTGCGCCGATGAATTTCTAACTGTATAGCACACCGACTAAAGCAAGTTAAAAAACTTATGCGTGCTTACTATCAATACTTTGAAATTTATTACGAAACTAATTTGATGCATTATACGTACACACCACATTGGTGTGTTGTAGACGATATAACACACCAAAAATGTAACTTTCTAAGAAAAAAAACAACGCATGCTTTTATCATTAATGCGCTAAAATAGACAATGAAAAAATGAGTGGGAATCTGAGTTTTTGTGTTTATAAAGGAAAACCCTTTTCATTATTTTTTTTGTTTGACGAAATTTAAAAAGGATATTTGTGCAACATAGATTTATCAACAAAGAGTTCAGAGTGGGTGGATTTTTTTTTAAGAGCCAAATTCTAGGGGAATTACTGTAAATCACATATAAATCTATAGAGGAGAAATTTCAGGTGTATGATTTCATTCTATTAATCATCTTAATCATTCTCCTATTTGATTCAAACAATTTTCAATGCATTCACAAATAGAAAAAAAAAGGTTCATAGTTAAATTCAGTATTGGAAGCCTAATTTCCTCACAGTTTTTTTGCTTTTTCCTTCTATATTTCACAAGAAGATTTTTTTTAACACAATTTATTTATATGGTTTGTTTATTTATATATGGGTGTTTTCTATCCATTGCAATGAAACCACTCATTGCATTAGATCCCAAACCATCCTGTAGCTATCCTTTTTTTTTTAAGATGCCTTCGCGGTGATCGGTGCACTCTTTACATAGAAAGCGCACTGATGTGTATTTGTTTGTAAACAACATTGATTTGTTTCAATTATAAATATTATTGAAAAATCCTTTTCGTGGTCGACGGTGCACATTTTACCTAAGTATGCATTGGGGAACATTGATTACAAAACACAACACTGAGTTTAAAATGGAAAAATTACAGTTTTTATATGGAAATCACCTTTTCTTAAATTTTTTCACTGCTCAACGTGTGTAATAAACAATACTTAGGAAGTTGTGCTTTTATTATTTCATAAAGCACCGGTTGAAAAAAATTGTAAGACGTTTTCAATTTTGCAACGACACTATTATATTGTATCAGTGTGTTATGGTTTACACATTGAGAACTTTGTTTTCCCCTTGTTTTTCCCTTGGAATTAATTGAAAATTTGTAAAAAACAATGAATTAAAATATATACATATCAATGCACTGTATTATTTTGAACTCACTAGTGAGTGCATGCCATAATATAGACATTAGTGCGTTTTGAGATTCATACGCATTAGTGAAAATTAATTATAATAATTCACATGTATGTAGTATTGAGAAAACATATCGTTCTGTAAATGATATAATATACAATAATATTTATCGTTTCAAAATTGTGCGATGCTCATGTTTTAAATATACACCGGAGCACTAAAACTAATTTGCGTATTGGTGTGTTAACTTTATTTTACACATCAAGTTTCTAAATATTATTTACCTATTGGTTCCTTTATTATAATATATGCACCGGTGCATAAGGAATCTCACCTTGAATATCAAAATTTAAAGGAAAGTAAATTACTGATATTATCTTTGATTTTATATGTTTTAAGTGTGAAAATGCATATGTGCAAGCAAATGCAAATAATGCAAGCAAGGATAACACAAGCATATGGCCCCAAACCTTAGAAATGAAAAGATAAATGCATGAAATGCCCCGTGTCGTATAATGGATACACGTATCATCAAGGGACAATGTTAAGTATCTACAAGAATATAAAAATACCCCTAAGCATGTGGTATTAAACATTTATGGTAACAATATAACATGACATGGTTAATTTATTTGATCAATTTATAATAGGGTTCATTAATAACTGATTTTTTTTTCTAGAGGGTGAGAGTTGGTTGTCTTAGGTACCAAAGAATGACAAGTGTTATTTATTATTTTGAGAGGCATCTAGGGGTGTTTTTCTCCAACAATGATAAATTCTAAATAATAATTCTATTGGGAGAAGGAGGAACCATGAGGGAGAAAAGAAAAACCTCCTACGTAGAAAAAAGACATGAGAGGGTTATGATAGATAGAAGAAACAAGTTTATAATAGATAAAGGAGCATGAATAGCTCTTCATCTTATGGATATTCATCTTATGAATGAATTGGGCCTCTCAAAAGACATTTTCATATATGGAATCAAGCCATGGACATCCAAGAAAAGTGTTATAAGAAAATAAAGGCCAAGCACGACAATTTTAATTAAAACTGTTTTTCATCCAAGGTATGGGAAGGTCAACATGAGCTAAGGGTTGAGAGGATTTGTATTTAGAAAATCCTTGGAAAACCCAATTACTAGGTTTAATATATGATCTATATTGAATCATTATATAATTTTTCATCTATCTTGGTCCTTTTTGGGTGGAAAAATTCGAGCAATTAGCTTGTAGGGCCCATTTCAATGGCAAGTCCCAATTTGGATATTTGGGGTCTGGAACCTTCTAGAGCCATTTTGAGGCATTAAATGATACTTTTGGGTTGAAAAATTTGTGAGCATAGATTTTATCTCCTCAACATTGTCTACACACTGATACCTTTCCAACGGTGTGAAAATGACCTCAATCGGTGTTCGTATGTAGAAATTATGCCTCCCACAAGTTGACTTACCTTGTTGAACACCATGGTATTGAGTGGATGCCACGTCAGCCTCCATCACTCAAACATGTGGGGATAGTCATGTGGGACTTTCAACAAGATTCTATAAGGCCCAAAAACCTTATCACTAATTGAGGGTTAATGTGTGTAAGAATCCTAACCCTAGACGACTATTGGGATATGCTAGATACTGGGCTGTTGGAAGAAGGGGCTCCATTCTTTAGCATTGTACTTGTTCCATAGTTTAGTAGATAATTTAGGAGTGGGATTTAAGAGAATAACAAAGGAGGAAGAATTTTTTGTAGCAGTCATTAAGGCCATAGTGTCATTGGCAACTCCACAGTGATTGCCCCCCATTATTTGTATTTTCATTTCATAATTGAAGAAAAGAAACTAGAGCACAAGCCTCACCTTATAATTGGGTTTTATCCCATATCGGTTATCCTATGATACATATTGTGTTAATTTGCATGGATGGTGTATCCATTTGCTTGTTCTTTCATTTTTGTATTTCAGTAATTAGAAAACATCTAAGTAATAAGCTAGTGATAATAAAGGCATTGGCTAGTTGTTCTACGAAATGGCTTTTTTCGCTGAAATTCGGCGATATAAATTTACACGAATCACTATTTTTTGTTGTTCAAAATCCATTTATGAATGCAGAAATGGATTCAACATGCTGAAAAACTCCCAAGGCACTCAAATTCTACAAAACTAATCACTTAAATCTACGATTCCAACAATTTTTTGCCGGATTTCGGACAAATATCCCTGGAAAAATTCTTCATTTCGTAGAATCTTTAGCCTACGACGATAATAAATCTTATATCTAGGGAAGTAAACCTACATAATAAAATATTTCAACATAATATGAGCTTTGTTCTATTGCAATATACAAGGTAGTTTATAAATCATATTGGTATTGGAGAAGTTTTCTTTTGGGTATTTATGGGACGTTGTAGGATCCAAGAATTGGTTTAAGAAGGAAGTCACAGAAACCTAGGCATGGTGTATGAGTCCAGTGATAACCCAAGGATGTAGTAGAAGAGGGATTTGTGAAGATGGAAGAGAAAGTCACCGATATCTCTCATAACACAACCCTCCTCATGGAGGCTCTAACAAAAAAATTTGGACCTTTCGGGGAGGTCGATGCTTTAAATTAGAAGTTTGATTGGATGAGAAACCAAGAGATAACAGAGACACAGAAAAGGATCCTGAGAAAAATAAACCAAGTTCTAGTGGTATCACTCATTCACAACCTCTATTTGAAATGGAAGGAAAAGTGGACATCAAAACCTATCAAGGTGAGATCGATGTTGTTAAGTTGAATCATTGGTTGCAACAGTTAGAAGTGTATTTCAATGTCCATAATATAGATGAAGAGAAGAAGATTTTTTTTTCCGACTAAGATTAGAGGGCCATGCACTAACTTGGTGGGAAATCCACACATATACACTTAGGCTAGAGGGTGATCCACCAATGACTAAGTGGGAGGTGTTTAAAACCCTTGTCAAGTCCTAGATTTACCTTATTGTGTATGTAGAGGACCAATGGATCTATTGGCATACTTCAGACAAAGGTAAGGGTAGAGTGTGCAAGAGTACACCACTGAGTTCAAGAAGATGGAAATCATGTTGCGTGTTGTAACCCTTGAAATTTTTCTAGCTAGGAAATAATGACAAGGCATCCATTTTATTTAGATTTATTTTGATTAAGTTTATTTTTCCTAAAACAATTTTTTTTGTTGATTTACCTTAGGATTTAATTACTAGTCTTTAATGCTTATAGATCAAGATTTGAGGGCACAATTTCTATGTTTAAGAAAATTAAATCTTAAATGAGCGAAAGAAGAGTTTAGAAGAACAAAATTGAAAGTAAAATAATGTATGTTTCTTGATAAATATTATTTTACCCTTCAAGAAATTATTACAAAATGTGTATCTGGAATAAGAATATAAAGTGAACAAAAATGAACAATTTGTTTCTATTCACAACACATAATGAATCATGTACATGTCTAATCAATACTTACAATGTATCTAATAAATTTGTAACCTTTAATAATTCCTTTTCATTTGGAATAGTAGTGGTCGTACTAAATTATCAAAATTATAGTATCAAATGCATTCAAGAAGAAATTATGGATATGGAGATAAAATAAAGAGAAAGAATCACATGAATTGAGACATAGAAATGTAGAATCACTCAAAGCATGCAAAATTTTATTAAAAGATGTGATCTTTTCCTGAGGAAAAAATCTCCTTTACATCCAATCTTTCTTAGACTTTTATACAAATTATATATTAAACACACATGTTTATTTGATCCTATTTCACAACTTTTTAGATACAAATAGATCTTTGACTCCTAAAAATGGGAATATATAGAAGACAACTATTCAAATCCTTGATTTTCTTCAACAATTTTGATGACTCATTCAGTTAGCAGTTGGATGAGAAGCTTCCAATTTTCACTCGATGGATAATTGAATGACTTCATTTTATTGTATGTAATATCTAATTCAGTGTACTTCTCGTATGTAAGAGGAATTGAGAAAATATTTTTAATTTTCCATAATAAATAGAAGTCATCTATGAATAAGTCCAAAATAGTCTTTCCTCTCAAAGTATTAACCATCCCTTGAAATTTATTTTCATTTTCTCTAATTGTGAATAAAATTTTCATGTAAATTTCATATGATAGAATCTTCCCTTTGTTGTCCCATGTTGAAGGAAATCCAAATTTTACCAATTTTTCAAACTTGTTGGTGAATGATTCAATGTTTGTTTTCACCATTATACATTTATTTTGAGCTTATTGAATCAAACCTCTTTTTGTAAAATTTTATTTGTCTCCATCACCATGGCAGATATATCCTTTACACCTTTATTCTTCAAATTTTCTTTGGAATTAGAATTTAGGAACTTGATAATTTGGGTAGAAATCTGTGGTTTGGTTCATGATTCTTGGAATTCTTTCCAGATGACTTGATCTGCTTCATTTTTCAAAGTAATCTCGTCTTCAATTATTTTGAAGTAATTCTGAATTTTTCCAACTTCAACATTGATTTAATCCCAAATAAGGTGTCTAGCTCCTATAAATAGGGTTTTCAAGACAATTTATTCTATATTTTCTCTATATCTGTTAACAGTTTTTCTTTCAACTTATGATATTCTTCAATACTTTTATCTGTGTACTTGATTTCTTCATTCTGTGTTGATATTGTTTTCTTTAGTTTTTCAATTTCATCTCGTTTTATATTTAGGTATGCTAGTGATTTTGATAATCCATCTGTTGAGTCTGTTGATTATGTCATCTATGAAGAATAATATCCTTTCTTTAGGATTTCAATCTGATTCTCATATATTTACATTCGGCCTCCCATCTATACCATTTGTTTAAGGATTTGTTCCTTTTATTTTATATTTCCTGTAACTCTAGAGTTTGAACATGATCAATCCCAGGGATATTGCACCTTTTCTTTAATGCTTGGATTTATGTGTCCTTTTTTTTCCATCAAATATTGCACTAATGTTGCATCCCGTGGATTTTCTCCTAGATCCATTACCCATTTTTCCATCTCTTCCACTCTCATATGTTTAGTTCTATTAGCTAATTTCTCATTTTTGAGTTGATTTCTGATCTTTTCATTTATGGTTTGAAGCTTTTTAATTCCAAGAGTGGCTATCATCACATCTATGCTTAGCATCTCTCTAGTTTGTCTATGCAGATCCATTTTATCCAGTGCATGAACCGCAATAAGATC
>SNQJ01S0007982.1:178763-208396 GCA_010110895.2 Picea sitchensis | reverse complement strand
CATCAACTCTAAGAAGATAGTTTGAAATATCTTCCTTTTCATCCATCTTCAAATTTTCAAATTCTGCTCTATGTCGTTGAAGCTTGACCTACTTAACTTTTGGATCACCTTCATAGATACTCTTGAGTTTGTCCCATACCTCTTTAGCAGTGTTGCATCCCATCACTTTTCTAGAAATGGTTGGTGCCAATGATGATAGAATAACATGTCTAGCTTTTGAATTACAACTCATAAGCTTCTTCTCATTTGGATCAGTTGGAGCATTATTTGGGATTACATAGCCATTTACAACTGAGTACCAAATTTCTACTCCCAAATACATTAGGTAAGTTTTCACTCTATCACTCCAGTATGCATAATTTCTTCCATAAAATTTTTGAATCCCATTTGAAATGTGCTCATGGTCATCCATCTTTGCTCAGGATTTTCCTTCCAGTGGTTAAATTTTTCTGAAGGAAACCTGCTCTGATACCAATTGTTGATACTGAGAGGGGGGTGAGTCAATATCAAGTACAATTTAAAACCTTTTTCAAATTGTACTTAAACCATTCAACTATATCCAATGAGCAATGAAAAATAGTATAAGAGTTACACCAATACACCAGAATACACCATGCACAATATATGAGAAATAATCAATAGTTATTGTTCAAGGGAAGTAATGACTTCAAAAGGTAGCTACAGCTTCCAAATGTAAAGGGAGGGATACAAATCCAAGAGGAAGATACAATCCTCCAATATCAAGAGAGGATTTAACTCCCCATCCTTTCCCCTTCCTTCCACCCAAGAATATATGAGAGATAATAAAACTTTACATCAAATCATCACCATCAACCAACCATCACATAGAAGCTAATAATGCTTCTTGAGACTTCTTCAATTTATGAAGTTATTCAATTCTTGGAATACTATGATCTTGTAGATATTATTACTCAATGTATTCTCTGAAAATTCTCCAAGTTTCACTCCTTGAATCCTCCCCAAAAAGAAGTTATAGAGAGAAATGAGAAGTTTCAAGTTTCAAAGTAGTGCTCTTGTCTTCTATGGAGTTTAAAAACCATATCCATATTGCATCACACAAGTACATGAAAAGTTAACTCCAGTGCTAACTTCCAAGTCTAGAGGTACACCCTTTGGCTTGAGTCCTCAAACCCTAGGTCTTATAATCTTGCATCAACATAACCACCAATATTTCCATGGAAAATCAAGAATATAATAACAATGTCTTCTTCCAAGCAAGGCATCACACCAAGATTGAGACTCATCAAGAAAGTCTCTCCATGATGTTTCCCTAGCCTCCATGCACCACATAATATAAATGATACTAAATCATGCAAGGCATTATCTCCACTCTTCGTTCCTTCTACTAGGGTAGAAACCCTAGTGCTACAACAAGATCCATAAGAACCGTGGTTATCTCCAACATCATATTCTTCTCTAAGGTTTACTTGCATAGCATAAACCCTAGCCTCTCACAAGTGAAAAACCAAAAATCACACAAGAAAAATCTCTTTAAGGAAAACCAAGACATATTTCTCTCTTCATATTTTCTCTTAGGGTTTCCTCATGAACCTTGGAATCTTTCTCAGCATAAGACTTCTCCAAGACAATACAAATATATAATAGAGTATAATGAAATGGGATATGAAAATTTTCTCTCCTCCCTTCATATATAGAATAGACGAAGGAGGATAACATAAAAAAAGGACATGTGTTGATACAAGTAACCAACAAAGGAACCCCACATGGGGTGTTCTACAATATGAGTATGTACAAGTGTCATGTGATAGTTTATCCAACCCCCATGATGAAACATCCTAAAAGAATGAATATCCTAGGGCTCAACACCCCTCGTCTATGATGGTACAGTATCCAACAAGTTGTTGGTCCAATTCTTATCTTCCACGCTAGTATCCAAGTGTCATTGTGAAATGCACTCCTCCTCTAACCATGTGCCACATGTCCTATCATGGTCCTAACGCTTCTCTCATGTGTGGAAATCTCATCACTAAGATTCAATTCTCCTCCTCAACATATGTGTCTGGGTCCACAACCAACCTCCATGAATATGCTCCTCAACCCAATAATCCTCAATTTAAGTTCCCAACCTCCAAGGTGTATATCACATGGACCCAAGCTCCTAAGGATAAATTCCATCCTCCAAGTTCCCACTGCTCCTCCTTCTAGGTAGGCACCTTCCCTAATCAAGAAACTGACTTGCTCGTTGTGTGCACATGTTGGTTTTTTATTCTACTTTATCAATTATCTACTCTAATCTTACCTTACTGTCATAGGTTGACAGAGGTTCAAATTTAAACAACTTCCAACAAAATCCGTCTAAAACTATTGCCCCCCCTGGTAAACTAGAAGGAAATGCAACACACAGGGTGTACTGTGTAGTCTCACCCAAGAGATCTCTATGGGTGGATGCAATACTCAGACACTTGCAGCTTGGGAATGAGTGGAGATCTGTGGTTGTACCTTGTGATATTTATTTATTTAGTCTACCCTCTTTATTAAAACAATCATTCTTATTCATGCATGTGGAGTGTTAGATCTAACTTGTTCCTTCATTCATTCATCTAACATTTAATTCTTAACAACAATACAGATGCATACATTCAGTCACATAACACAAGTTTTACTGTGGTTCTCCCCCTCCTGGGCTATGTCCACAAAGATCTATCTCTCAAGCTCTTTATTATGTCTCAATAATATGTCACGCCGCACGTGTTTATAGTCTTGGATCTTACACTCTCAACAGGCTTCTTGATCCCTGTGAGGCTGACTAGATCACACCAGGCTCCTTGGCTTGCGATCTAACCCTCAGGATCGAGTTGCTCACTTATTCTCTAGCTCACCAGCTTACGAAATACTATATTTCTTACAAGCCTTACAACTTTTAGACTCTCCCTTTGTCCTTTGCTCTCTCTAGTCCCTCTCTATGATCCCCTAAGTACTACTTATATATATTCTTGGCTCATCATCCATTACAATACATTGCAAAAATCCTAACCCTAACGCCATTAGGTCTCCTTTGCATGTGCACCTCGCATGCTTCCCTCGTACGTGTTGTTTTTCCTTCCAACTATCCTTTCTTCCCTTTGTGCTTCTCTTCCCAAAATTAGCCTTTTCGCCAGAATGGGTTTGCTTCCAATATGCCCCCAACAGTGACATGTGGCTCGTCCTAAGCCACCTAAGTTTTGTGCACTTCTTCAAAAGCTCCTGCAAGAGTGTGGAACTTGCCTGTGAGTTCCCTTCCTTGCGTTTTATTTTGCACGATATTTTCTTTGAGCGCATATAACACTTGCGTTGTGATATCCTCCTTGATTGTTTCTGCACACTCTTCCTATATTTGTGCCATGTTCTTCTTTGAATCCTCTGCCTATGAAATGACCTCCACTGTTATCTCTTGGAGAGGTTCCATTTGAGCTTATTATTCCTTCTTTTGCATCTGTGTAGCTTCTAGCTCTTCTTGCATCTTCTTCATGTCTTGCATTCCTTTGAGGCATTCAGTGATCTTCGTCATTTTCTGCCTCTGATGGAGGTCCTGGATGGTTGTGCTTATATTTTCCTCCTCCTGGTCCCAGTGCTGGACATGTTGATATTCTTCTAGCTTTGTCCATAGCTGCTCTGCCCCATCAAACAAGTCGACAGTTGCACTGACTTGTCATTCCATTTCATCCATCTGTCTGACTGCTTCATGATTCCTTTGTTCCTTCACCTTCAAGGGAGTGGTAGGAATGAGTTATTCCTGGAGGTTATCAATCTCCTACTTGTATTGATCAATTTTTTGCATACTCTGATCAATTTTATGTGTTGTCATGGGCTTTGCTATTTTTGCACTTTTTGGAATTTTTTCATAGGCTACAACCACTCCCTGCTCAAGCATATCCATGTGATATTTATCGTCTTTGGTCTCGAGCTTTCCTTTCTTGAGAAACAAATCCAACTCCTATGTGATTTCCTTTGTGTGTTGCAACTCTGTTGTGTCTGTTCGTGCACATGACTGCACCTCATGCATGACACTCACTTGTAGTTTGTATAGTGCCTTGGTTGGTATCTGCCCCATTACCAATTGTATATGTGCAATATATTTCAATGGTTTCTGTCCTACAATATCATCCATGCGCAACATCCTAGGTGTAATGTAGAAGTTTGAGCTCACCTGTGTTAACGTCTAGATTGTCTCATGTTTGTTCGGTGTAACCTTGGCTCCTGCTTCTGATGCTATAGGGAATGACTTTGTTTCTCTGTCTACCCTCTGCACTTCTTTGATCTTCTCTAGGACCTATCTTATGTTGGCTAGTTCATCCTAAATTTGGTCCCTTTGGTGTTGGGTGTCTTCAAACTCCTCAACTGCCCGGTCATGGACTCTTTCGTCCACGAGGTCTGCATTGTCCTCGGTGATTGTATATTATAGTGGTTACTTGTGTGCCCTAGCCTTTTTGCATGCACACCTAGTGTGTATGATCCGCCTCTTGGTCTATCCTTTTTCCTCTTGGGTAGCACTTGATGTGGTTCCTTGTGCTGTCTCAACTCCTTTTTTATGTTCTTTCGGTGCCTTGGTGGTGTGATTTTTCCTGGCCTGAGTACCTTTCTTTGGAAAACCCCCCTTCTTTTTGTGTGCTAGCTTCTGACTTGGCTTTGGATTCTTAGGTGCAACTTTATCTTCGGCAAGTGTCTGATCTTGCCCTGCATCAGGCTCCTTACCTATGGGAATATCTTGAGTCAGAACTTGAACTCTCTAGTCATCTTTCCAATCCTTGATGGCCATCTCTATGTCTTCTTCCTTGACGCAATATCGTACTTTTAGCTATTCCTTCTCAGGATCCCTTCGTGCTTGGATCCATACAGTATGCCTGGTCACTTTGAAGTTGGCGATGTATTGATTTTGTGCGAACACTTCTGGAGTAATTATCCAAGTGTTGGAAATTCTTTCTTGGAGGTCATTGTAATACCCCACAAACATGTTTTCAATTTTACTTCTGGCTTTGGGGTCTGAAGTGCTCCCCAATGATTTGTACCATTTTGCATGACAACGAATGGTCTACTCGCAAAAGTATGTGTATTGGGGCTCCCTCCATCCGATCAAGGCGATCAAGGTGAGTATCCAAGAGTAATGAAACCTTGTCCCTAGATCCTGCGCATCTCTGCAGTCCTCAAGGAATACGTTTAACAAGTATGGGGCCCAGTTTAGCATAGTGTCCTCCATGCATTGTGATGCAATCGAAACAACCCTGGTAGGGACTTCCTCCTTGCATCACTTCCTGAGCAACTTGCACACCATGAGTTTGGTGGCCAACCTTGTTGCTACGTCATTGGTGCACTTGATGATGATTCCACATGACCCTCTCTCTCTGCCATACATCTTCTTCATCTTCTCCGCTAGCGCCTTCTCCTTTGTCTTATTGTTGAGGTACTGCGCGAGATTCTCCCCCCGAGATGGCAGCCCTGTAATATAAGCAACGATATCTACATCTATGGATACAAGCCCTTACACCAATAAATACCCTTTGTGGGTGACTACCATCAGTTTATTAATGCAGTTGTTTACATCGTGACCCCTTGCAAAATGTGGGATATCCAACAAGTTTAAAATCCCGGTGTTGGCCAATCCGGCTACCCATTGTTTTGGTTGAAAAATTGGATCATAGAAGGGTCATGTACCCATGCTATCAAGGTAGACCTACCTTGCAAAACTAGGGAACTTGTCCACATCGGCCACATCATGGTCCGAGTAGCGTAGTTTCTCCATGCATCCCAAAAGGTCAGGCATGGTCTAATCCCCTTCCAGAATGCATGAAAAGACTATCGTTGTTGCATCCTGTCTACGCGGTGATCATGCTATGGGTTTTTTTCCCTTTCGCTATGGTGGCTAACTCAAGGTTCTAGCCTCCATTGTTATGTCATCAACATATGCCTCTGGTCGGTCGATAACATCTTCTACTATACCCTCATCTTGTTGCTCCAGTTCTGTTGTGTGTGACCATCCTGACGTGATTACTTTTGTCTGGTTTGGGACTGTCCCATTTACCCTTGGGGCCTCTCCAGTGTGTTCAGGGCATGATGGATTTCCTATGTCCTTGGCCTACTGGCCCTGTCCCATTTTTAGCATATCAATGTCCATGCCAACTATTGTTGTTGATTGGGTTTCCTCCACCACAGGTGTGGAGCTCGTTGGTTCCACATTGGGTGAAGGAATTTCGTCCAAGTTGACGAATTCAATAGTCTGTGTGGGTTACTATTCCATTCCTTGTGGCTTCTGTGGTGCTCTATGATGGCTTCGAGGTCTTCTACAGGCTTGGCTTAGCACCCCTAGCTTGGGTGGTGCCATGGTGGTTCCAGTTGATCTCTATCGATATAGTTCGCTCTGTATCTCTTGCTAGATCACTCTGTATCTCTTGCTTTGTATACTCTCTCACTCTGTGCTCTCACAATTTCACAATAACCCTTCTGTTACCTGCGTGCCTTCCTTATATAACAAGTGGCGTGAAACTTCTCGGAGAAGTTACCCGAGTTGTAGTTTAAATGAATTGGTTTTTCCCACGTATGTGACATTCAATTCCCTTAACGTCGCCAGTTGGCACGATTAACGCGATGTCTCTTCAAAATTTCTTGTCATTCAATTTTGATAGACGTCGCCAGTTGGTGCCTTTTTGTTGTAACCACCATTTTTCCAATTTCCTCCTTTTTTTGACCTTTGGTCCTTTTTTCGACGCTCTAAGTTTTCCAATTGTGCACTATATTGTTTCATCGGTGCACGTGGACAATTTATTTTTGTTGTGGTAACTCTATTTTAGCTACTTGTTTTTTTCTGGTGTCTGGTGCGGTAACCCCTCTTTTGCTACACGCATTCCTTTGTCATCTGGTGCATTTTTTTTACTTTTTATTTTTAACTTTCTAAGTGCTAGGAGGTTGATTGTCCCTATATAGTTTCAGTTGACTCCCATTGATCATTCCTCTGAGTTATGTTCCTCCCAAATCCTTCAACTATACAGCTCCCCCATCTGTGACAATCTTTACTTTGTATGGTCCCAACCAATGCATTATGAGTTTTCCTGGGTGCTAAAGGGATTTACTGTCGTACACCAAAACTAGGTCTCCCTCCTTGAAACTTTTCCTTTTGATATGTCTATCATGCCAAGATTTGTCCCTTTTTTTCTGTACCTCTTGGTGAAACCATGATAGAATCCTATCTTCTTCTATGAGCATCAGCTGACTTAGCCTTTCTTGTACTATGCCTCACTTTGTCATGTTAGTAATTGTTTCTACATGCATACTAGGTACCAAAACTTCTAATGTAACCACTGCTTCTTGTCCATACACCAATATAAATGGTGTATTCCTTGTCAATTTTTTACATGTAGTCCTATATGCCCATAGTATTGATGGTATATTCAAGTCCCAATCGTCCATGTTGACATTGCATATATTTGTTAGTGCATGCTCTAGGATCTTATTAAAGGCTTATGTTGTTCCATTTTCTTGAGGATGATATGGTGTAATCTTTTGATGATAGACTTCAAACTCCTCAGTCATAGCCTTAATAGTGTTATTAATGAAGTGAGTGCCTTGGTCACTCATAAAAATCCTTGGGCATCCAAATATAGTAATCACTTGCTCAAACAAGAAGTGTGCTATTGACTCTACACTGCAATCTTTTTCTAGTGTTGCTTCTGCTCATCTTGTTAAGTACTATGTTGTAGTAATAATATACCTTTCTCCTGACCTCTTTGCCGGTGGGTTAATTGGTCCCACAAAGTCTATTGCCCATTTGTTGAATACCTGCAAGTTTACTTGTGGCCTTAGGGGCATCTCATCTCATCTATTAGGTTTAGCAACCCTCTGACATACAACACATATTTGGCAGTAGTCCTTTGAATCTCTGTGAACAGTCGGCCACCATAGTCCTACACGTAATACCTTTTGTGCGGTAGCTTTGCCTGCATAATGTCGTCCTATTATTCCCTCATGTATTTCATGTTATAGTAAACATATTCTCAAGATGTTGTTTGCACCCATCTTGTATAAGTGTCCTGGAATAAATTGATAGTCTGCAGCTCTGACTACTAGATTTTTCTTTTGCGCAGTGTTGAATTCTTGTGGTGTAGTCCTTGTACTCAAGTATTGAATGATATCAGAAAAATACTCATCAGCTACTTTGACTGAAAATAATTGTGCATCAAGGAAATTTTCTTCTAGATTCATAGGTTCTTCTCCTTTGGTGATCCTTGACAGGTGATCAAGTCCTGCATTCAACTTCCCTGGTTTGACTATCACTTCAAAATCAAATTCCTGGAACAATAGTAACCATCTACAAATTCCCCCCTCCCCAACATTGGCTTGTTGACTAGGTATTTGAGAGTTGAATGATATGTAAACATATTGAAATGTTTTCCCAATAAGTAATGTCTGAAATTCTGAAGTGCATAGACCATAGCTAGGCCTTCTCTTTTTGTGGTATTGTAATTTTGCTCTGACTCTAACAGTTTTCTATTAGCAAATTCTATAGGATGGTCCAACTCCCATATTCTTGGTTGTACCAGAATAGCTCCAAGTGATATAGCTAATGCATCTACATGCACATGAAATGTCTTTTCCCAATCTGGGAATACTAGTATTGGTACGGTTACCATCTTCTCTTTTAGAGTGACCGATCCTCATTGACAGTCCTCATTCCACTTAAACTTGCTATCTTTTCTCAACAGTTTCTCCATTGGCGCAGTGATATGTGCATACCCTTTTATGAATTTCCTATACTATCCTATGTGTCCCAATGTTGCTCTTAACTGATGTAGTGATTTTGGTGGTGGTAGATTAACAATTACTGCAATCTTGGAAGGATTTACTGGCAAGCCATGTTTTCACACTATATGGCCCAATAGTATCCCAAAAGGTGTTCCAAATATGCACTTCTTAATTTTTAGCGATATTTGACACTGCCTGCAACTTTCTAACATTAGCCTCAACACCTCTACATGGTATTTCAACAAACTGTAGACTGTCCAATCATCCAGATATACCTCTAGAAACAAGTGGATGAATTCTTTGAATGCAACTATGAATACTATGGAAAATATTATTCGTGCATTCTTTAGTCCAAAATGCATGACTGTGTACTGGTAGGACCCCCATTCCGTGAAAAAAGTGGTCTTGTACCTGTCTTTTGGGGATATCTTGATCTGATGGTAGCCTGAGAATCCATCGGTGAATGAGTAAGCTTCCTGGCCTCCTACATTCTCCAACACCTCGTATGTGAAAGGGGTAGGGAAAGGGTCATGTAGGAAAAAATCATTGAAATTCCTTAGGTCAACACATATCCTTATCCCTCCCTACTTCTTCTCTTGAACTACCATAAGGCTTACCCATTCAGATTCCTCCACTGGTTCTATGATTCCAGCCTCTAACATCTTGTCAATTTCAGCTTTCACTTTTTGCTTATATATTGGGTTTAGTCTATATGGTCTTTGTCTAACCGGTCTTTCCTCAGGTCGGAGAGGTATCTTCATTTCACCTAGCTCTCCTGCTATGCCTTTCATTTCCATGAACGTTGTTGGGAACATGTCATTGTACTCGCGCAGTAACTCTGTTATGATTTCTACTATTTGCTCATCCTAGTAGTCTCCAATGCTGGCCATTTTGGGATTCTCAGCAGTCCCAATGTTGAATTTATTCACCTTGATCGACACATAAAATACTTATGATTCCAGAGGTGAACCCTCCGCCTCTCTTTCCCATTCAATTTATGTTATCTAAATTTTGCGCGGGTCATCTTCATTTGGTGCTTCTTCCTGCACATGGTAGCATGACAGTAGTTCTTTTACTATCCGTATGTTTTATTGTTGATATTTTGTGATAAGTTCAACTTTTGGTTGCTTAATGAATATCACCTCTATGACTTGTTTGACTATTGAGTCTATGTTGGGGTTCTCATTCTCAAATGAGAAAGTGACAGTAAAATTTTGTTGTAATATTGTCTAGTTTGTAGTTCCTCTGCACAATTCCTGGTCTATATACCAGTTTGTTGGACTCCCTTCTAATGTGTGAATAAAGTGATGAGGCCAATCCTATGGCGGTGTCATTCTCCATATTGTTATGCACTTCTCCAAGTGTTATGCTAGTGTCCCATCTCCATCATATTTCTGCAGTTGGTTGCTTCCTTGTTCTGCACCAAATCTGATGCACAATAACCACTTACATTGGTACCAGTCCTTGGTTGTCTCTTTGTGCGTACCCCACCATATTGTAGGTGTTTCATTGAGTGCTATATCGAGAGATAAGAGCCTCTAATTTTCTAACACTTCATCTTCGTATCTTTTTAAGAACGCTTCTAGTTCTGTCACCCCATAGAAGCTGGGAGTTTCTCATATCTCTATACCTACCCATCTTACTATGGGTTTATTCTTGCGCATATTCTTGTGGAGAATTTGTGTAACCTATGCTGCCAATTCTCCAACCCTGTATCTGAGTCCGACACGCATGGCATGATACTTCTTCAACTGAGTACCCCATCTGTAGTTGGATTCACATAATCTTCTTCTTGTGCGGTGGTTCTGTACAACTGGTTAATTTCCTCCAAGTCTAAACAAGTGGGTTCTACAAATATTTCTCTTTCTGATGGATCTAATGGCGCAATGAATTTGTATTCTTTTGACTCGAATGTCATCTTCCTCGTCTTTAAGTTGATTATGGCCTTATTGTCAAATGCCCGGTCCAAGACAAGAAATGTTGGATAAGTTGTTGTTCCATCCACTATCTCTATCACTTCGAAATCATCTTTAGTGTGCACTCCATCCAGATCTACTGTCACCCCCTTTAGCCTTCGAATTGGTAGAACTCTGTGTTGATTTTCTAGTTTTAGTTGAACAAGTGAATATTCTAATGTGGGCTCTCCCATACATTGCCATGTCTTATTGGGTAAAACATTTACTTCGGATCCTAAATCCAGTATAATATCTCCCATGTTGAAATCTCCAATATTGGAGTTCAGCTTGAATTATCTTCTTGTTCTCCTCCTTGTATGCAAATGATTAATTTTTTTCTATTATAGCTTTCCTTCTACCTCTATACTACATCTTTCTAACATATTTTGTAACACTTTAACAGATGATGGATCATTTAGTATTTTAACACAGGATTGCAGAAAAGACTTAATAATACTTACTTGTCCTAGGGGTTGTGCTTCATTAGTGTGATCCAGGGATGGAGGCATCTTGTATGTTGGTACCTCCTGAGTATGTTGCGCAGTTGATGTTGATGCAATGTTTGGCTTCAAGAATTCTTGTTTGGCCTGCTTGAATATCTCATTTTCATTTTGTGCATCAAACTACTTCTACGGTTCAACATTATTCTTTACCCATTGGTGTTGTGTTTGATATTGTCTTCCTACATCATTTCATGTCTTTGATCCTCCATGCATAACTATGTTGATATTTCTTCCGTCATCCCTTTCTTCCACTGAAATCCACTGAACATTTTGATTTTTCTAATTTCTCTTTTCCTGGATCTTCCCCAATATTGTAGGGAAGTCTTCTGTGTCATGATCTGGTGTGCGAAAATATATACATGTCGTAGGTCGAAGTGAACATTCTCTTGCATAGTGTCCTGGTTGTTGAAAATTGTGGCATATCATTGGTCCTCTACCTCTTCCAAATCCTCCTCTTCCTCTTCCTCCACCTCTGTAGCCAGCTCGATTTCCTCGCAGTGTGTTGTATTGGGGCGCCTGGTTATATTGCGTGAGATTATAGTGTGGTTGCGTGGTATAGTACTATAGTTGCACAGTGTTATATTACTATTGTGCAGTGTTATACTATTGTTGCACAGTGTTATATGGGGTTGGTACCTCGTTAAACTGTGGTGCAATTTTTCTGGCCATCATTTTTGCTTGCACCCTTTAAGCATATGATGTTATTTCCCTCATCAGGTCCATGGTCATGCAATCTTTGTCATCATGGCCTACTGACTTTCAAAAGTTTCAATATGAAATCTTAGTTACTGTCTAGTATTTATGCATCATTAAACAATGATATGGATCATGCCCCTGTTTCTTATAGATCTCAAACCATAGTCCTCCTGTTGGCAAAGGGTTTGGAATTACTGTTTCCATGTACTGTGTGAATGTTGGGCATTCATTCTTATGGTGTCCTTTTGTCCTACATGTGGTACACCAAACAGATTCTCTTTTGTCCTTACCCCTGTTCTGGTTTAACTGAAATTTTAAGTTCTTCAGATCCTCCTTCAACTCATCTATGGTTGGATCTGTCTTCCTATATTGGTTCTCTTCCAGTTGTAGGGTTGCCTGCAGAGCCTCTGCCTGGGTTTGAAACTCTTGTTGTTGCAAGGGGTATTTTGAGTGTGGGAGTAGTTAATTAACAAACATATGCCTATGTTGCATATCTTTCATGACATACTTCATCTTTCCCTTCAATCGCTTGAATCTCTAGTCAATCTCCCACACAGATTCTCCCGGTTTTTGTCTGATCTCTATCATCTCATTCATGTATTGATCCTCTGAGCTAGGATTCTAGAATTCATTTATCAATAGATTTTGTATATCTCCAATCATTTTGGTTGTCCCTAGCAGACTGTTTGCATCGAAGCTCATGTACCAATCTAGCGTGTGATCTCTTAGTGTGATGGATAACTGCGCAAGTTTAGTGTCCTCATATGTGATTTGTTTTGGTTCCCAGATATTTTGACAAATTAACAAGTGCTTCTCAGGGTCCTTTGACTCCTCTCCATTGAATTCTGGTAACATGATGGTGGGGTCATATCATGTCATACTGAATGTTGAAATACTACCTCTGCATGGTGTAGATACTTGACTAATGCTTCCCAAACTGGCTCCCCCAGTTGTTGTTCCCTATGTAGATGTACTTCATGTTGTCTTCCTTCTCCCGAAATTCGGTTGTCTAAATGGTGGTGTATTATTGGTGTATTAGTCGCACATGGATTTATGGGTTCCACATTAACACTTATATGGATAAGAGTGTTGCCTTATGTTCCTGTTCTTGGACCTCTCATCTTCCTTTCATATTTTGCGCATAGGATTTTTTTAGGGACCTAACCCCATACGTAAGTATAATAATATATTTCGATGTAATAAAGGTCAATATTAATAAGGCCTAGCAATAAGGAATAATAAGTCCAATGTAAGAATACCTAATAGAAGCTTATGCTTCTAGAAGGATCTTCCTCTAGATGGTTCTTTTGATAGACATATTTAGTATAAATAGGAGTCGAGGGTATGAGAACTTTTTGTCTTGGATATTATTGTAATAGATCTATGCTCTGTTGGAGGTTGCCCCCTCGAAGAGGCAAGTGAACATTTCTCTCAGTAATCTAAGTGCTCTTTCTGGTGTTATTTTGGTATCATTTTTGTATTATTGTGGTGTTTTTCTAGTTATATTGTTGTTCATTTTTCGTTTCTATCATTTTATTGTTGTTCTGCATACTTTTTATATCTGGAATATTACCAGTGGTATCAGAGCACTTTCCTCGGTAGGAAATTGTGGGTAATTTTTTTTTCTGGGTAGAGACATATTCCAACGTCTTTAAGATACAGATATTTGTCCTTACACACATAAACCCATGGCAAGGGACTCATACACACAGGAAATACAAGCTGTACTTAAGCGCACATATGTTGGCCACCCTTGTAACCATTGTTGGTACCCCTTCGAGTGGTAGCGCATCAAACAACACTTGTATACAGATTGACCTAGATTTCTTGAAGCCCTCTTTAGATAAACCGATTGGCCACTTGACTGCTATAGTGTTACTGAGAACAACACTTGGGAAGATACTCTCTAGTACCTGGGTAGTCGAGTAGTATGGCTAAGAGCACGGTCTAGCCTCCTTTGTTGGTTCCCTGAGATATTGGGCCGAGTACTATTGTTGGACCCTGCATGTATATCAGAGAGTTATAGCATAGGGAAAACCCTTGTCTGTATAACCCTTGAATACCTAACCCTTGGGGATGGAAACAAAAAAAAAATAGATAAGATCTATTGCTGCACAACTATGTCTCTTGCATTCGAGTTTCCAAATCACTACAAATTTCTTCCTGATTAATCATTTGGGAATTTCATCACTGCAGTACTCTTCAGATCAGAGTATAACTCTCTTCGTCCTTATCACATTCATACATATCATTTTTCAGCAAATGTTTTGACCCCACCCGCCCCTTTTTGGTTCCCTCGTCATCATGGCCCATACCTGTAGCCAAAACTTGGAAGATCGCTTCAATACCTTACAATCTAATTTCACAGAGACCCAACAAGAAGTGAGATAGCTCGGTGCCAATATTTCCACCATCAATAAAAACATGCATTCCTCCATCATCGCCTAAATCGAGGAACTCAAACAAGACCTCAAACAAGACATTACTACCCAGCTTGAATCTGTTGCTTCGATGATATACACCAAGTTGCATATCCATGCATATCCTCCCTTATTTGACCCACCTTTGCATACCAAAGCTTAAACTTCCTCTCATTCCCATAGTTTTTAGCGTGACCTATGCCTTCAACGTGTGGATGTGACCAAATTTGATGGCTTGGATCCCACTGGTTGGGTAAATCAAATGGAACATTATTTCTCTTTGTATGACATTACGGATGAGTTGGCCAAACTCTGGTATGGTGTTCTCCATCTAGATCAAGAACATTGGCAATGGTGCAATGGAGAAAAACTACCCGCCAAGGGTATGTTGCTTGGACACACTTTGTGGCAGAGCTTTATGAACGGTTTGACACTGACACCAACCATTTAGGCCATTTGACAAAGTTGAAACAATCTAGCACGGTGGAAGACTTTATAGCTACTTTTGAGCGAATGGATTTTTGTACAGAGGGCATGTCTGATGCTTTTTTCCGAGAATGTTTTATCAGTGACCTCAAGGATGAGACATGTCCTCATGGCTCGGACTCAGAGTTGGGTGGAGGCTACTAAAAGAGCTAAGGAATCACAACAAGTTATCTCTTCTCAAAACTGGAAACCCTCCTTTATTCCTCGCACTAAACCAGTAAATTCCACTTTTCCTTCTACTCCACTAAAGATCCAAAAATTGACCAGGGCCAAAATGGATGAACACCAAATCAAAGGACTTTGTTATAATTGTGATGACAAATATTTTCTGGGACACAAGTGTAAGGAACAAAATATTTTTATGGCCATCTCGGAGGATGTTTCAGAAGAGGATGTTGAAGCTCCCCTTGTGTCTGTGTCACTTGAACCCATAGACATAACCCCTCCCTCAGACCCTCCTGAAGTAGAACCGGTCATTTCCCTAAATGATCTCACTAACTTCTTTGCTCCCCAAACCCTCAAGCTAATTGGTTACATCAAGCATAGGAAGGTCATCATTCTTGTTTATAGTGGAAGGACCCATAATTTTATTCATCGCTGCATTGCCCAAGAAACTAATTGCTATATCCGTGCAGTCAATAATTTCCAAATCATGATTGCCAATGGTGGGTCCATTAAATGTGGAGGGAGTTGTGAAAATGCGTGTCTCCAAATTGGTCACTACCACCTGAAATCTCATATGTTTCCTATTGACATGGGCAGTTGTGACATTTTGTTGGGTGCAGACTGGCTAAGGAATTTGGCTCCCATTCTCATGGATTTTAAGTAATTAACCATGAAATTTGACCAGGAGGGCAAACAATATAAGTTCCAAGGCACCATCGTCGGTTCTCCTGAGATCATTAGTTCCCATCGCATGGAAAAAATTCTCAAAAAAGGTCATTCTGGTGTTATTTCCCAACTCCATGCCATACAAGCAACTAAGACACCCTCTGTGTCATAGGACCTCCAATCCATCCTCTCTAAACATCAAGTGGTTTTTTCCACTCCCCAGGGACTCCCTCCTTCCTGCGATGCTCATGATTATTCCGTTCCCCTTGTCCCAGGAATCCTTCCTCCCAATATCCATCCCTATCATCACCCCTTTTCCCAAAAACATTAAATTGAGAAAACGGTTCAAGAACTGCTCAATGCAAGTGTTATCCTCCCTAATATGAGCCCCTGATCTTCTCATGTGGTCATGGTCCTTAATAAATAAGGTTCTTGGTGCATGTGTCCTGACTTTCGTGCCCTCAACAAACTCACCATTAAAGACAAATTTCCCATTCCTGTCATTGATGACCTCTTGGATGAATTGAGTGGCGCCCAATTCTTTACTAAACTTGATCTTCGTTCTGGCTACCACCAGATCCGTATGAAAGAGGCATACATTCCTAAGACTGCTTTTATAACTCATGAGGGACACTATGAGTTTTTGGTCATGCCCTTTGTCTTGTGTAATGCTCCCTCCACTTTACAAAGCCTCATGAATCATGTCTTTCATCCTTTTCTTCGTCATTTTGTCTTAGTTTTCTTTGATGATATCCTCATCTATAGAAAAACCTGGCCAGACCATCTTGCTCATGTGGATTGAGTTCTCCGTCCACTCTCACAACACCAACTTTTCCTGAAACAATCTAAATGTGCTTTTGGCGCCTCAGAAGTCGAGAACTTGGGTAATCTTGTTGGCAAGGTTGGCATCAAGGTGGATCCTAAAAATATTGAATATATGCAAGACTAGCCTCACCCAAAGACTCTCAAACGATTGCGTGGATTTTTGGGCTTAACAGGTTATTATAGCAAGTTTGTTAAGAATTATGGAAAGATTTTGGCACCTCTCACTGCACTCCTTAAAAATAATTCTTTCACTTGGACTCCAACAACTACTCAGGATTTTCAAACCTTGAAGATGGCCATGTGCACCAGTCCAGTCCCGGCCCTTCCTGATTTCACAAAAACATTTTTCCTGGAATGTGATGCTTCATGGAAAGGAATTGATGTTGTCCTTATGAAAGAGGGTCAGCCTTTGGCCTTTACCAGCAAACAACAGTCTGAGCAAAATTTGGGAAAATCAATCTATGAAAAGGAAATTTTGGCTATTCTGCATGTCGTTGATCTTTGGCACCTTTATCTATTGGGGCAATGCTTCCAAATTAAGACAAATCATCAAAGCCTCAAGTATTTTCTGGAACAATGCATTTCCTCCCCAGAGAAATAAAAATGGGTGACTAAGCTCTTTGGATAAGATTGCGAGATCATTTACAAGAAAGGAAAAGACAATGTGGTTGCGGATGCACTTTCCCAAAAATGTGAAGATGAAGGGTCCCTTTTTTCTCTCTCCTTCATTGTACCAGATTGGCTCCAAGTTGTTCGCCAAGAATGGCTACATGATCCTAAAAGTTTGCATTGGATACAACAATTGCAGTCCAATTCTCCAGTTTCCCCAGGGTACTCTTGGCTCCATGATGAGCTTCAATACAAAGGTTGTTTGTATTTAAGTAAACAATCAAAACTTAAATCCACAATAATTTATGAGCTTCATGTTACACCCACAGCTGGGCACTCCGAGTTTACCAAAACCTATGACAGGGTCAAACGTTCTTTTTTCTGGGATGGTATGAAATAGGATGCTTGTAATTTTGTGGCTGAATGTGATCTGTGTCAACGCAACAAGGGAAAAATAGTGAAATCTCCTGGCACACTACAACCGCTTCCGATTCCACCTGCTATTTGGTGGGATATCTCTATGGATTTTATTGTAGGATTACCTAAATAGGGCAATAAATCAGTCGTCATAGTGTTAGTTGATCTTCTTTTCAAGTATGCTCATTTCTATGCCCTTCAACACCCATTTACAACATCCATTGTGGCTCAACTTTTCATGGATCAGGTATTCAAGCTTCATGGCATGCTGCATTCTATTGTTTCTGATCGTGACCCAACTTTCACCAGCAATTTTTGGCAAGAATTTTTCAAGAGACAAGGCACCGAATTGCATCTCAGTACAACCTATCATCCCCGGACTGATGGTCAAACTGAAGTTGTCAACAAGTGTTTGGAAACATATTTGAGGTGTTTTGCCTCGGAGAATCAAAATCAGTGGGCTCAATGGTTACCACTAGTTGAATGGTGGTGCAACACTTCATACCATACAACTACCCACATGAATCCTTTTGAAGCGGTATATGGACAAAATTCACCTTCAGTTCTCTCATATTTTCCAGGTGTCTCGAAGGTTCAGGCGGTTGACCAAACACTTACAGTTCGAGAGGCTATTCTTTGTACCCTCAAAGAGAATTTGATCATGGCCCAAAATCACATGAAGCAACAAGTATACCAAGGTTGCTCTGAACATCAATTTGTAGAATGGGATCAAGTGTTTCTTCGACTACAACCTTACAAGAAAAATTCCCTCAAAGATAACCATTGTCAGAAACTGGCGCCCAAATTTTATGGTCCTTATACCATTCTCAAGCATGTGGGACATGTGTCCTATTAGTTAGCATTGCCCAGTCATTCTAGGCTCCATCCTGTTTTTCATGTTTCCTACTTAAATAAGGTTATTGGAACGAAGTGCCAAACTCAAACAAACCTTCCCGATTTGGATGAAGAAGGATCCATTTGGCTACAACCACAAGAAGTTTTTGACCAGCATGAGCATCATTTGTGTCAGCGAACCATCAAGGAAGTGTTAGTCCAGTGGAAAGATACAACTCCAGCAGATGCCACTTGGGAACCAACTACCATTCTGTAGCAATTTCCACATCTCAAGCCTTGAGGACAAGGTTGTTTTTAAGGGGGAGGACATGTTAGGGACCTAACCCCGCACATAGGTAGAATAATATATCCCAATGTAATAAAGGTCAATATTAATAAGGCCTAGCAATAAGGAAGAATAAGTCCAATGTAAGAATATCTAATAGAAGCTTTCGCTTCTAGAAGGATGTTCCTCTAGATGGTTCTTTTGATAGACATATTTAGTATAAATATGAGTCGAGGGTATGAGAACTTTTTGTCTTGGATATTATTGTAATAGAGCTCTTCTCTCCTAGAGGTTGCCCCCTCGAAGAGGCCAGTGAAAATTTCTCTCAGTAATCTAAGTGCTCTTTCTGGTGTTATTCTGGTATCATTTTGGTATTATTGTGGTGTTGTTCTGGTTATATTGTTGTTCATATTTCGTTTCTAGCATTTTATTTATGTTATGCATACTTTTTATATCTAGAATATTACATATTTCCTCATTCTACTCCACATTTCGGAGATCCTCTAACTCTTCTTCATCACTTTCTAAGCCCTCCCTCGCAGCTATGGCTCTCTTCTTGGTGTTCATCTTATATTGGTAGAGTACTCCACTGCGCATTCTTCCAGTTGTTTCCATTATCTTCTTGATATGGTATTCCTCCATCATGATTGGGTCCAAGGTCTCCTCCTTCTTTCCTTTATCCATTTCTCCCTCCATTTCTCCTTCTCCTGTCAGTGATTCCCCCCTTCCCCCATGCACGCAGAGAAGTTTAGTTGTCTAAGGCCATTGTCATTACACCTTTGTTATAGAGTAATGTCTTAACGGAAGTATATTGATCCGGGGCAGGATCTTTTCAATGATTATGGTTGAGTTTTAAACTTGCATGAATATTTTAACCATTTGAGAATTTAATGAAAGAATGAGGAGAAGAAGAGGATTATGACATTCAAAACATATATGAAGATCTGAAAAACATCATAAACAGCAAACCATAAGAACGCAGGTTGATAACGGAGTTCGGCACAATGTTTGCCTACGTCTCCGGGCCTTTTTCCTGTGGGGAAGGCTTCTTTATTCCTGCTCAAGTGCTCAAAATTACATCTCAGCAATGCCCAAAGGCTACAAGACTGATCTGGTCTTGTTGTCCCAGATCTCAAGAACCCTGTAAAAGAAACGGCACGCCAAACTGATGCTCCAAGCTCCCAGAAACGATCCGACAGCGTTTCCACCTCAAAGGCTTCCCTGCAACAAATTGTCTTTGGCTTGGCTTTCCTTCAGCATAACTCTGCTCTGAATGACTGTCCCTTGGCCTCAAACAGGCCTGGTTTATATAGCAAAGGAGTTGGTTTCACATCCCCAACTTCCTCCAAGAATCTGGCCCTCCAAAAATGCCCAATATCCCCCAAAAATGGAGAAAATCAGCTAATAATAGGTACATTAATTACAAAAAACCCAATTTTTGTTAACAAACCCACTATTATAAAGTTTTGGGCCAAATAATATAGGTATAATTACAAAACCCAATTTTGTTAACAAAACCCACTATTATGTTTTAAATAAATGCGCAGCCCTCCTCATCTACGCTTCCCCGTCATGTGGAGGTACATATGTGGTCACGCGCTATAGCGCGGGCCACTCCACTCTACGCACCTGTTCCCGGGATTTTCGGTCACGTGGCATTAACCATAGGACCCAGCGCTAATTGTTAAACAAACACCCCGCGCGTATTATGGTTGGTTCCGGGTCATATGGAGCCCGACCGGGATCCGTGGGCTTAACAGAGCATATTTAACAACCCGCCGGCATGCCGAGGAGCTTAACGTCCTCGTAAAGAAAGAGCCGGTGGTCGGCTAAGCTCCGGCCCTTTCCGCATCCGACCATAAATTAAACCGGAAACAAAAACAACTACAGCCGAATGTAATACAAGCACCAATCAATAGCCCGTTAGTCTGACCGCTCTCTAGTCCGTAGTTTTCCATATTAGAGGTCACCGGTTCAAACCCCATGGCCAAACCAAGTTTTAAACAATGAAATCGACGAGCCATTATACGCTTACCGCAGCACTCAAAGGAGTGGGCCACGCGGGTTTTTGTAACCACTGGAATCCTGACACGCGGTCATCACGCGGATTGGTCCATCGCCACACCGCCCGGTCGCTAGTCGCTTACGCCATTCGCCGGACGCTAATGCCATGCCACGTGACCGCCTTCTGCCGGGCCGCAGCCGACGTTATCATACACGGTCACCCTGCGAGTGGTGACACCGTCACCTCAGATATCAAATCAGACGCCTAAACGGCCAACCGCTTTTGACACGTGTCGCGTCTGATGCCACGCGGTTCTCCTCAGACGGACTGCCACGTGTCGCCTTCGATGCTTGCCACGGTCGTTATCCCCGTCACACGCGGTTACTCTTTATTAACGAAATACCAGACGGACAGCGGATCATGCCGTACCCAGCCGCGATCAAAATTTTGTAATGTTTGACTTTTCGGACAAACGCGATATCTTCTCCTTCCATACCGGACTCCGCTTTGACTAAGTAAATATACCTCATCTAATCGTGAAGATGAGACTAACGCTAATGGTACGGCGTTTCGCTGCTGCATTCCAAGCACTTTCATTTTGAGCATTTTTCAAGCCCCACCTCTCGATCGATTTTATCACACCATTGTTGTCTCCTCGTCCCCGTGTAGTGCCGCACGACGCCAATGCTCTGGAGCCACCCGCTTTTGTCCTCTGCCTTTTGAACTCGGCCCCTGCACCTGTTTCATCAAGATCAGCTGTAATACAATTATGACAAGTGAAAGTACATTATTAGTCATTGCAATCCTATTACATTTCACCGTAGCTTACCGTCATCCATGCCCAACCACGTTACGGAGAACATTCTAAAAACGACTGCAAATAAATTGATATACTTGAAGTATTTGCACTCCATTATGTTTAATGTCACCTGCATCAGTTCTTCCACCCCACAATCATGTCTTGTTCTTGCTTAAAATCTATCACTTCACTTGAAACAATTAATGGTTTGTCGCTAACTTGTAATCATTTCTTTGTTAACCTGCTCCATTGTTTGAAGTTTTACTTTCTTTTAAATACGATGAGCATGCACTATGTAGTCATGACCTTCTTTAGTAAACCGATACTGATTCTTAGTTCAGAAGAATGCTTTTCGATCATACAAGTACGGACTAGCTAAGACGATGCCACATTCTTTTAACAACACTACATCACAAGTAACTTCATCCACATACTTATCAAATTTGCAATTTGACTGTATTGCTTTTTGTTATATGCATCCTCGCATGTCATTACTCACCATTTAAGTGTGTGTAAGGTTTGTGATGTGGTTGTGTTATTAATCCCAATTTTTAACCAACTCTTCGAGATTAGATTTGATTGAGATCCATCATTTACATAAGTCATCTTAGTGTTTCATTATTACTCTTATGTGAAATAACTTGTTTCTACAATCAACCTCTTCACCAAATTTACCTATCAAACCAACCAATAAGACTTTAGATTCATCAAATTTAACTGCATCCCAAATCTAGGTTTTGATGTCGCAGCCATCGTCTGAAATTCCCTTCTTTCCTTTGAACCACTTGGCCTCTTTTGTTCCGGGATGCAACTGCCAACATTTGTCCTCAATATGTTCCTTCTTCTTGCAATGTTTTGCAAGAGGGTTTTTCCTCTTCCTTCTTTGTCATGGTGTTTGCATTCTTGCCATTGCCATGCTTTTTCCTCTTATCATCTTTCTTTGAAATGACGACCTCTGACATACCTGCTTTCCCAGCTTCAATATATGTAGCTTGAACGTAAACCTCATCAAGGTTAGTGGGTCCAAACATAAAAACGCATTTAATATAAAAGGCAATCCACCTATATACTTCTTAAGTGTTTCTTGTGTTTGCAAAGGTATGTCTAATATTAATGCCATTTTCCTAAATCCATCAGCAAGATATTTCACCGATTGTCCTTTTCTTAGTTTTAAAGATTGCCATTCTATGAGTGTTTTCTTTTTTCTTTATAACCCAAAGGATAAAAATTGTTTCCTAAGTGGGAGAAAATAAAATTCTTCCATGATGGAAATATTTTACCCACATCTTGTGTTCCTATTTGCAGCTTGCTCTGCCACCAAATGAGTCAGACTGCAAGTTCCAAAGATGCCATCTATTTGTGTGGCCTCATCCTGATTTGCTGAATCGCAAGATACCTCCATTTGTCCGATCCGCTATCGCTTCTCCTCAGATTCACTTCACCATCATATATGGGCAATTCAAACTTTTACATCAAGTTTCAACAATGGTATTTCATGTTTATGCTTATGTACATTTTTTCTTCCTCTATTAGATTTTGAACTTGAACTTGAAGAAGAAAGGGAGAAGAAGGAGGTGTTGATGGAGGTGAAGGAGGAATGTGAGATGGTCCTTCTTCCCTTCACTTTTGACTCTTTAGGAAGTATTACCCAAAAACCGCCTGCTCCAAATAATCTCAGCATGTCCGCCAACACCGACATAGCATGGAATGTTCTCCGGAAATCCTTATCTTCTTTAGGAATCCCTTCATCCGATGCCATCTCTCTTTGAAAGAAGCTCTTCTTCTCAATCCAATTAATGATTCTCTGCAACAAGACGCCTTCACCACGCCGTAACTTTTCCCCGGTTATCATGCAACTCAAATCCAACATCAACTAGCTATGATACCACCTCGATCCGAGCATGATCTTTTCAATGATTATGGTTGAGTTTTAAACTTGCATGAATATTTTAACCATTTGAGAATTTAATGAAAGAATGAGGAGAAGAAGAGGATTATGACATTCAAAACATATATGCAGATCTGAAAAACATCATAAAACGCTTAAAACCATAAGAACGCAGTTGATAACCAGTTCGCACAATGTTTCGTTTCTAATGCCTCCCAAGGCCTTTTCCCATTGGGGAAGGCTTCTTTATTCCTGCTCAAGTGCTCAAAATTACATCTCAGCAATGCCCAAAGGCTACAAGACTGATCTGGTCTTGTTGTCCCAGATCTCAAGAACCCTGTAAAAGAAACGGCACGCCAAACTGATGCTCCAAGCTCCCAGAAACGATCCGACAGCGTTTCCACCTCAAAGGCTTCCCTGCAACAAATTGTCTTTGGCTTGGCTTTCCTTCAGCATAACTCTGCTCTGAATGACTGTCCCTTGGCCTCAAACAGGCCTGGTTTATATAGCAAAGGAGTTGGTTTCACATCCCCAACTTCCTCCAAGAATCTGGCCCTCCAAAAATGCCCAATATCCCCCAAAAATGGAGAAAATCAGCTAATAATAGGTACATTAATTACAAAAAACCCAATTTTTGTTAACAAACCCACTATTATAAAGTTTTGGGCCAAATACGCACGCAGCCCCCTCCGATCGGCGCTCCTGGTCATGTGGGAGGTACATGTGGCCACGCGCTATAGCGCGGGCCACCCCACTCTACGCACCTGTTCCCGGGATTTTCGGTCACGTGGCATTAACCATAGGACCCAGCGCTAATTGTTAAACAAACACCCCGCGCGTATTATGGTTGGTTCCGGGTCATATGGAGCGACCGGAATCCGTGGGCTTAACCGTATACATTTAACAACCCGCCGAAAAGTATGCCGATGGTTACGGTAACGGTCCTGTGGTGTTGTTTGCGCCGAGGGTCGGGGCTAAGCCCCGGCCCTTTCCGCATCCGACCATAAATTAAACCGGAAACAAAAACAACTACGGCCGAATGTAATACAAGCACCAATCAATAGCCCAAGCGGTTAGCCCGACTGTTCTAGTCCGTAGCTCGCCCGGAGGTCACCGGTTCGAAACCCCGGCGAGCCAAACCAAGTTTTAAACAATGAAACCGATGAGCCAATAAGACAGTGCCACGTGGCACCCGGTGAGTGGGCCACGTGGTGTTTTTTAACCAATTGAAACTTGACACGTGTCATCACGTGATTGGTCCACGTGCGTGCCACGTCACCCCGTCCGTACTGCCAACTGTCAGACTACCATGCTGCCACGTCATCTGCCGCCGTACTGCCACGTCATGCCACATGTCTGCCCCGTCAGCGTGCTGACGTCATCATGCCATGTGTCACCCTGTGAGTGGTGACATGTGTCACCTCCGTATTGGTCAAATCGTACGCCCAAACGGCCAAATCCGCTTGACACGTGTCGCGTCCTGGGGATGCCACGTGTCCTTCGTACGGACCTGCCACGTGTCGGTCTCCGATGCTTGCCACATGTCGTCATCCCTGTCTTCCACGTGTCGCCTCCTGGTTGGCCCACATCAGCTGTACGGACGTGCCACGTGGACTGTACGGCCTGCCCAATCAGCATCAAAATTTTGCCTGTTTGACTTTTCGGACAGAACGCGATATCTTCTCCATACGGACTCCGTTTGATGAAGTAAATATATCGCCAGAATCAGGAAGACGAGACGGACGCAATGGTACAGGTTTCATTGCATTCCGAGCACTTTCATTTTTGAGCATTTTTCAAGCCCTATCAGGCTTCTGGATCGATTTCAGATCATATATAGTGATTTGATATACCTACCTTGAGGTCCCTTCAAGAACTCTTTATTTTTTGCGTTGTAAGACTTCGCCATATCTATAACAAATTATGTGATAAATCCTGCAACAATGTTGTCTAACCAGAAATATATTGCATGTGTAAATTTGTTGTTAGCTTGTTGTAACTACGTGATCTCTTCAGGATTCCACTCTAGCTATCTGATCTAATTTATAGGATGGTTGTATTTCAACCTTAATATCCACTCCTGCAACACATGTGGGAAATCACAGAAAAATACTTCATGGAAGTCGCTAAATACGTACTTGTCCAGATATTTTCACGGTGTTAACTTTGAGTTTTTGTTATCTTTTTGCGCAAACTCCAACTCCTTTGTTTTCAACCAGATCTCTATCTCTGCCTTCGTTGGGTTCCGCGGTCTCAACATACCCTTTTAGATTCTCATTCTCTTAATGTCTTGTCATCAAATATAGCATTCTTTTGACGCTTCTTCAACATATATCATTCACTCAGTCCCATCCTGTTCCAACCGACAACATAACCATTTGTTGGTTTGTTATTCTACTTTATTAGTTATCTACTATGATCTTACCTTATTGTCATAGGTTGACCTAGGTTCAAATTTAACCAGCTTCCAATAAAATCCCTCTAAAACTATCGCCCCCCCTACTAAACTAGAAGGAAACGCAGCACATGGGGTGTACTGCGCAATGTCACCAGAGATAGCTCTATGGGTGGATGCAATACTCAGGTGCTTGCAGCCTGGGAATGAGTGGAGATCTATGGTTGTACCTTGTGATATTTATTTATTTAGTCTAACCTCTTGATTGAAACAATAATTTGTATTCATGCATGTGGAGTATCAGATCTAACTAGTTCCTTCATTCATTCATCTAGCATTTAATTCTTAACAACAATACAGATGCATACACTCAATCATATAACACAAGTTTTACTGTGGTTCACCCCCTCCTAGGCTACATCCAAAAATATATCTCTCTCAAGATCTTTATTATGTCTCAACAATATGTCACATCGCACATGTCTACAGTCTTGGATCTTACACTCTCAACAAGCTTATCGATCCCTGTGAGGCTAACTAGATCACACCAGGCTCCTTAGCCTGCGATCTAACCCTCGGGATTGATTTTCTCACTTCTTCTCTAGCTCACGAGCTTATGAAATAGTACAATTTTTACAATCCTTACAACTTCCAGACTCTCCCTCTATCCTTTGCTCTTTCTCGTCCCTCTCTCTGATCCCCTAAGTACTACTTATATCTATTCTTGGTTCATCAGCCATTACAATACATTGCAAAAAATATAACCCTAATGTCATTAGGTATACCTTGCATGTGTGTCTCGCATGCTTCCATCACACATCTTGCTTTTCCTTCCAACTGTCCTTTATTCCCTTTGTGCTTCTCTTCCCAAAAATATCCTTTTCCCCAAAATGGGTCTGCTTCCAACAACACCCAATGGGTTAGTCAACATTCCAATTAAGGTAATAACCTCCTAGGTAAGGGTGTTATGCTATCACTCTAACCAAGATCAAGAATCTACTCAAAGTGCTCCATCCATATGTCCATGAAGCACTGTTAAGGGGATAAGAGGCTTAGTGTTGTCATGGCAAGGTGAAAATACTTTTGGAGTAACCCCGGAAGATAAACTAATATTGATAGACGAAGCTATATCCATAATTGTTTTCCTTGCCAAGCGATCCATGGTTTGAACAACAATGTAAGGGGTTTCTTGTTATCCATGAGTAATCTCATCATGATCATGTATCTTTTCCAAGTCAAAAAACAAATGAAATTCTTGGAATGTTGAGGTGGTTACATTGTTGATGTAATGGGTGAAAGGTTTAACATGAAAACTAACTTAGGTGTCTCATGTTCATGAGGGGTGTGCCTTTTATGGTTATACTTTTAGGTTGATTATATTTCAAACTATATACATGGTAGTCTTAACTTTTTTTATTTTCTATTATTTTTTATTTTCTTGTCTTTATTGGTTTTCTCTTATTGTGTTAGATAAATCACTTTTATGAGTAATATATTACATGGAGATTTAATAATATTAGTATAAGTGTTATGAACCAAGGGGGGGAATATATGGGGTTAAATGCATATGATATGATCCCAAGGGGGAGCATATATGGGGCTAAATGTACATGTAATGTGTAAATGTATATGTAATAGGGTTGGCATAATTATAAATGTTGGATTACTAAGAGGGGGGGTGAATCAGTAATATTTATTTTTAATCCTTTTTAACCACAACATATATAAGTGTTGTTATCCTTATGATCAATTTACCAATATCATTTAACAAGTGAAAAATAAATAAAACATGAACAATGAGAAAGCATACACATACACAATACACCAATATTTTACGTGGAAACTCAATGCAAGAGAAAACCATGAATTTTTTTTTCTTATATGTATTTAAGAAGTACATTCATTGGAAGCACCAACTTCCTTTGTTTTCTAGCTGCAACTAGAAGGAGGATCCAACCCCCTAGATTCTCAGGCTGCAATCTAAGGGAAGCTCCAACTCCCCAATTCTCCGGCTACAACTAGAAGGAGGCTACAACCCCCTATGTTCTCTGGATACAACCGAAAGGTGGATACAACCACCTATCATTTCCCCTTCCAAATTCCCTGAAGTATAAGTGTCAAATGTAGACAACATATCACTATCACTGAATCAAATTTTTCACTATCACAACTGTCACTAAAATCCTGTCACAACATGTACCAAAATTCTTCAAAAACTCCCTGCAGATCCATGACCTATCTATTCTTCAACACGTGGATGTCTGTTCCTTTTCTTAATGCAACTCGTGAGTATCCGTACCTCTGTTTGCTGCAACTCACAGACTAGCACAAAACTTTACTAGTATCACAAATGTTGTCATTGTCACTCTGGTTGTGTCCTTGTCTTAGTCTCTATCATAGTCTGATCACTCTGTATCTTCTCACAAACTGGTTGATCTGATAGAAACAATACTCATCCAATATCCAAGAATATCTAACACAACCATGCACTAGGTTCATACATATGTCTCACTGAACTCATGTGATATAAGAACCTCTTACTTTAACCATACATCAAACCCTCATTGTTATGCAAACCCAACACGTACTGATAACACTATGTATCCACCATAAACCCTCAAACATGTACCACTCAAACATATACCAAAATCATAGTCAAATGCTTCTCGCAATGCACTACAAGATATGTCAATGAATCAAACTAAGTGCACCAACAATGTGCTTCACTATATTTTCCTCAGCAAGAACCATACAACTAATGACCTCTTTAGGAAAATACCCAAGCTCACAATACCATACCTCAACCATGTACTAGAAAATGGCTCAAATATATCCCAACAAAGTGTGCCAATGATAAACATAAAATATACCAGGACCGTAAATCTGTAGATCTGTCTTATGCAACATATATTATACAACCAATGATATCCCAAGACATATACTAACCCTCATATGACCATACCTCAAGCTATCACAAATATCCAATCATGTAACATACCTTTTGGATCCTATAGCACTTGATATGCCATACCTGAATACCATCGCACCTTCCTGTAGCCACTTCTTAGCTCTGCAACTTGTCACTGATGATAGATTAGATCTTCTTTTTCATCTTTGGCAACATATATGTGCTCTGTCTTCAGTAAAACCGTGGGTATTTGTTCTTTGTCCCACTGTGGCCTTCGGATGTCCACATCCTTCTAGTACTGCAACCTCGATATATCTTCAATAAAACCCTAGTTGAGTGCCCACAGTATTGACCCTTTGAACCTACAACTTTGTTGTTGCTTCAGACTCATTGCTATAGATTTTTCAATGATACCTACCCATAACATTTCACAAAAATATATATTCAATGTGCTCAAATTAGGTGCTAATAATATACAATTTCTCTCTTATTTATACTCTCCAAGTAGCTTCCTTTAGGGGTTATATTATAATTGTTTTACCCAACTTCCTTCTTTTATGGCTAATCCACTTTAAACTACTTTTCCCACTTGCAACCACTTTACCGTAAATAGTAAACTCACCACTTCTTGTTGCAACTAATTTATTTTAATTATTTTTGTATTGCAACAACTTTACCCATGATTAACTTTTTTTTACAACCACTTTGACTAGTAAACTTATTCTAGGAGCTTCTAGAATAATGGACTTCTTTGACCTTCTAGGGGCTTCTAGATTACTCATGATGCTTCTCCAACTTCACTAAGCCATATCTCATCAACCGTGAGGAACTACTTGACGTACCACATATCACCAGAATCAACACGAAATGCACTATCCATCTGTGATAGTGTTTCCTGCAAATTCATTGATCTTCATTACATCATTCCTCAAGAAAACATGGTCTCCTTATCCACACCTCTGGGGCTACCGAAATTTGCTACTAGACTTGCTTCAAGGGTTGACATCAATGAAAACCAACCCAAT
>SNQJ01S0007982.1:160843-178753 GCA_010110895.2 Picea sitchensis | reverse complement strand
TATTGAGGAGATGGGAATTGTGATGTATGAATGCATTTGGTTATTTGGAGGAGGCTCTTCTATTCTATAAGGAATTATTATGTAACTTATCTCTCTTATCTATATTGGAGTCGTGCTCCACGCTCACATTGGTGTACATGGTGTGTAATTCTGGTCTATTTTGATATTTTAAGAAGTTGGTTCATAACAATAAAGTGTGACCTTAATTATAGATACAATCACTATTTTGTTTTTATTCTTAATACATATGTGAATGGATTCATCATAAGGCTTAAGGTATTTGGTACAGGACTATACTAGTAATTGGTGTGAATTGGTAAACATATCCTTGAGTTATTTATTTATCGAATAATGTGAGTTGGTTTACACTATATTGCGCCACCACCTAGTGTACACACATTTTCATTTTGTAGGTTCCCATTTCATGTAGTCCATGAGGGTTTACAATTTTGCATCTAGTGATCTCAACATGTCAAAATGATTCACAAAGAGATCTACATGTTATTATAAAAAAAAATTATGGATCCTTTAGGAAGTTTGTTGAAACACTTCAAATCATATACATGCAATGACTTTAAAAATAGTTTCAAGACGACTGAGTCATAGTGCATGATATCATCATATGCCAAGGTGAAATCATGGTTAGAAAAATAGGATCACAAAGCAATAAAATAAAATAAATAAGGAAATAAAACACAAAGATACACAATCCAATAGAGACACAGATATACATGGTTCACCCACTGTGAGCTACGTCCACTAGAGAAATTTCCAGGTCCTTCCTTTTTATTATCCAAAAAAATGAAGGGATACAACCTACACCTCGACCATTGTAACTTCCTCTTCTTCATCTCACATTCTCCTCTCTCAGAATACAATAATCACACACATACACAGCCGAAATATAATTCCCTCATAAAAGAGGTTTTCCTTCTAGGGACAAAATCCCTAAAATAACTTCTACTGTCAGATCTGCGACCTTATAATGAACGGTCCATATTGACTATGAAATTACAATATTTTACAAGGCAATTTTTCCCAATATTTTTCTTCGGGGGCACTACCCTCGAATCCCCCGCTAGGGGGGTGCTACAAAAACTTGTCTCTACCCTCCCTTGGACCCCCCTGGTGACATTTGTTGGGGGGAAAGCCACCCCACACCCCCTGAATAGAGAATGGGGTCCAAGCACGACTGAAACAAACCTCTGAATCAGGAAGATAATCAGGCTCCACAACCAACAATCATCTACATGAGATGTTGATTTTTAGTTTGATTGTTTATTAAACATTGTTATATTTGGAAGAGGTTAGGGATAAGGACCATCCTTACATGAGGAAAAATAAGTAAGAAGTGTAACAATTCATCATAACATATCTTATAAGTTTTTGCAAAAGAAATTCTACTCAATGTTTTACTTAGGATTAATATTTAATATTACTAGCTTAGTGCTTCAAAACACCGAAATAAGATGAGAAAAAAATAAAAGAAGTGAAATCAAATACCACATCATCGACGCATTGAACATAAGATGTACCTTGGGAAAACCTATTCAGAAGGTGAGGACCATGCTTTGCTCTTTTCTTCTTAGACATGACATGAAAACACAAAGAAAGGTGAACTCACTATGGAGTTGCCATTAGCATTATGGTCTCTATGGTTGCTACAAGGTATTATTCTACTTCTTTTGTTCTACTTCAATATCACACTCCCTTTCTCTACTCAACTATGGGAACAATAATTAATACAAAAATAATGGACCACTTTCATTTCCTAGTGGTCTATTATTTAGCATGTCCTAATAGTTTTCTCATGCTAGGGTTTTTGCATGCCTCAACTCCCAATTAGGTTTAGAGTTTTAGACCTTTTAAAATCTTCTTAAAATTCTACACATGAATTTTTCTTCATGCATGAGTAATGGGAGTTGACATGGAATCCACTTGATACCATGGTGGTAAAAACCATAGGTCAACTTGCAATAGGCATAACTTCGTCACACAAACTCTAATTGAGGTGATATTGGTGATGTTAAAAATCTGTCAATGTGTAGAACAACATCGAAGTCATGGAGATCTTGTATACATTTTTTTGACCCAAAATATGGTCATTTAATGCTTTAAAGGAGCTCTAGAAGTTTCAGGACCTCAAATTATGAAAACAGTTCTACCCATGAAATGGGCCCTACAAATTAATACCTATAATTTTTCCACTTATAAAGTACTAAAATAGATGAAAAATTAGATTGTGATCCATTTCAAATCATACCTCCCCATTTTGGAGGCTTTTGGTCCCCAAAATATTTTATCATCGGTGAGGAAAGTTTTCCTCTACCTTCTTGTAGTACAATATTTCCTTACCTGGAATATGTCCTTTCAATCCGACCTGCTAGAGTTCATATTACCCTCATATAGTTGTTCTACACCTTTTCTTCAAAACAATATTCTCTGCTAATTTTTCATGAGATTTTGGTGTTAAGGCCTCTATGGTAGGTAAGACTTTCCCATCAATTTCCTAGTCTAACATGGAAGGCTCATAGAGTTTCAAATTTTCCACATTCACTATTGAATAAATGCACATAAATGGAGGTGGACTCAACCTATAAGAATTATCACCTACCTACCCAAACACTTCAAAAGGACCATAACAAAAAACCTTTATCTTATTACCAAGACGCTATAACATTTCTTTATTTATATGCAACTAAACTAGGTATCCTATCTTGAATGTCTTATCAACTCTATGCTAGTCATGCCATACCTTGTACTTTTCTCGTGACTTCTTCAATGTCTCCTATACTTTCAAATGGATATGTTTGATCCTATCAATGAATATTTCCATCTTCAATGTTTCTATTATGGTTTCTTCCCCCACTCGTCTTTGTTGTCCATATACAACATCTAAAGGTGAAGGTGGAAAATATCCAAAACAAGTTTCAAAAGGGGATTTAGTAGTTGAAGTGTGGACCGTCCTGTTATAAGAGTATTGATATATAAATATAATTTTCATCCTATATCCTTGGATGCTTCTAATTATAACCCCCCAAAAGTTGAACCAATGTCATGTTCACTACTTTTGTTTTCCCGTCTGCATGTGGATGGAAAGTTGTATATCTCTTCAACTTGGTGTCCATCTTCTCCCAAAGTGTAGTACAAAAGGCACTAAGAAATATGGAATCTCCATCTAAGATGATGCTCCTTGGTAACCCAAATCAAACACATACCTTTTCAAATAACATGAGTTGTTGCATCTTGTCACTTGATGGTATTTTAGAAGGTATGAGAATGCGCATTTTACTAAACCTCTAAACTACCACAAATAGATTGTCATTTCCCCTCCTGGTTCTTGGAAAACCACCCACAAATTCCATGGAGATGCTCCCCCATGGTCTAGTAAGTTGTTGTAGATCTAGGGAATTAGTAGATCAAGCAGCCATACAATACAAGAAGAGGTGATGTCTAAATACATCATTACATCTCTTATGCACAAGTGAGCATAGCACAACATAAAATAGGAAACACAAAATACCAAAACAATTCCATGATAGATTGATCCATAAGACCATCTATGTATGGAAAAAAAAGTATAACTAACTTCCTTTTAGTGAGGATGACATGGAAAAATTTGATTGGATAGGATGTGTAATGAACTCCTTGAATTTTACCTCATCTCGTGTACTAGTTGACTACCATGGTTAACCTAACCAAGCAATCAAATGCTCGATTGACTCCCCTATTTGATTGTGGACTATGGACTAGCTGTATCAAAAAGATATGGAGATGTGATGAACCTATTATCACCCCCCATCAACACAATTCTTTGGATATTCAAGAGGTGAAATTAACTTATTTTTCTATCCCATATAACTGTAGATTCATGAAGCCCAAGTATAGCTCAAAGTGACACAAAATTATTTTTCGTTAAATACTTCATAAAGATATCAATAACTTGATTGTCTATCCTATAATAAATAAAATACACAACAACATATTGTAGTAACTACCTCAAATAATGAGCATGAAGCTCCACATGCTTAATCTTATTACAAGAAACTAGATTGTCAACTACCTACATTGCACTTTAATTGTCAATACACTATAGTTGATCCTTTGACTAGAAATTTGAGTTCACCCAACATATTAAGAATTCACACTATCTTTGTGCTAGCATTAACTGCACCATGATAATCCACTTCTTGATGGTTAATTCCTTCAATATTAAGCACACACATTAATTATTCAATTAAGCAATATATTATGAACAACAAACCCTTGTGAACACAAGATTTTATCGTGGAACCCAATAGGGAAAACCACCAAAACTTTTCTATTAACTGCAAAATTCATTTTCTTACAAGTTACATAGAATGAAGATGTTCTTACTCTTCGATCAACACCAACTGATTAGGATGCACCCACACCCTTTTTCACCAACACCAACTGGTAGGAGGCTTCGACCCCCTATTTAGTCAACTACAATTGACAAGGAAGCACCAACTCCCCTTGTTCACTAGAACTAACTGGTAGGAGGCTTCGACCCCTTGTTTAGTCAGCTACAACTAACCAAGAAGAACCTACTCCCCTGCAAGCTCCAACCTGCCCTTGCACCACCCAACCACCCTTATTTTATAATGCAATTCATTCTTCTTCTACTCTTCATTGAATTTGACTCGTGCATCCATTGATGTACTTTCTATTTGTCTGCTTCAACCTCTGCTTGTATGGTCATCTCTTTATCTGCAGTGAAACTTCATCTTTTTCTCTCTAGCTTCTGTCATTTAATCTTCAATGAATCTACTACAGTTTCAACAAAAGTATTCTATAGCAAATTGCATAACTATTTCTCTGTCTTCTTCTATTGTTGTTATTCAATAAGACATTGACAGGCCTATTAGAACCAACAATTCTTCTTCTTGAACTCTGCTTCTATTTTGATCTTCTTATCTGAACTACATAGACACTTTCTTCTCACCACTCTTCCTCATTTATATAATCTTCAAAATGGTGTGAGTTATAATGCACTGTGTCCTTTCGTTTGGACCATCACACCTCTTCATTTAACTTAACCATAATAACTTTTTATTATTATTACCGTGAATTCTTTTCATAAATTGATCACAGATATGGATCAATTTCATCTTTTAACTCGATCCCAAATCTCTGCAATTATTGCAGAAACCAAGTTCTGCAGAGGTGCTTCCTTCAAACCATTTTCATATGACCGACAACGCAAAACCATGGGCTTATTGATTAAGCGATGTATAATATTTTTACTTTAATTCTATTATTACATATGACCACAAGCGGTGACTGGGCACTAGGCCAAGCGAGTGCTTGATCATGTATCAGAATCAATGATCGTGATTTAATCTCCCGATGAGATGGACGACTGTTGGGACTTCGGGACTTCACCCTTCGATACTTTGGGACTTATCCCTTCGGGACTTCAGGAATTTCAACCTTTCAAATATTCCAAATAAGATTTCGCCAAACAGATCGGGTGGTTCATGTTTTAATCTCTCGATGCATTGGACGATCGTCGGTACTTCGGGACTTCATCCTTCATGAATTCCATCCTTTTTACAAATATCCCAAATAAACAACGCGTGTCCATAATTTCCAATGGATGAGAATACTCCCAAAGTGTTCTTTATATCAAACGACTCATGACCACTTCGGGACTTCGGCGTCCGAGACTTCAGAGGTTCAGACAATCGCTGCTCCATTTTCCTCCAGAGTGATCACCTGCTGAATTAGTCATACAATGGTGGAGACTGCTTGCTGTTGGTTAACACTTCCACTTACACTATCCTTCCACTATACTTAATCAACGGTCGAGAGCGCTCTCGAAGTGTCCTTTAGATCGTACGACTCATGTCCACTTCAGGACTTTGGCCTTCGGAACTTCAGGACTTTTTCCTTCGCGACTTTGGCACTTCGGCTTTCGAGACTTTGGAACATTGTCCTTTGCAATTTTTTCACTTTGGCCTTCAGGACTTTGGGTCTTTGTCCCTCGCGATTTCGGCACTTTAGCCTTCGGGACTTCGGCTTTCAGGATTTCAGAGCTTTTGTCATTTGTTGGTGGTGAAATTCCCAAAGTAAATCTCTCGGAGTGACGTAACTTACTAACGTCACTTGTTGACATGGCACAGGCCGAGTGGCAGCCACATGTCACTCAGATTCATGATTTACATGTACATGATCTGTCAATTTCATCTTGACACTTGTCATTATTTGACTATGCCATGTGTCCTTGCTGATGTGGTCTGCCACATATCCTTGTTGTCGTGGTCTTCCACATGTCCTTGCTGATGTGGTCTGCTGACGTAGTTTTCCACATGTCCTTGCTGACATGGTATGCTAATGTATATCTCCCGATGTGACACATATTCATCTCCTTGATCTAACGGTCAGAATACTATTCGAAATGTATCTCAGATCGACAACTGAGAGTGACTTCAGAATTTCGAATTTCGGGACTTCGGGTAATTCGATTTCTCGACTTCACAATTATTTCGAAGCGAGATTCCCCAAACAATAACCTCCTCACAACTTTTAATCCGAATTGAATGTTTTTCGTTGATCATGGTTTTAGATTGATGACTTGATCTATATGTGATGTTACTTTTCTTTGGATTAAATCCAATGGATCTTCTTCTAGATTATCCTATCCTTCCACTTTAGAATGATCCAACGGTTGTCGGGTATTTGGATATTCGAATTCTCAGTCCTTTTTCCTCTCTTATCCTATCCTTCCACTTAATGTGATCCGATGGTTGACGAAAATTCGAGTGATCGAGATCTCAGATCTCATCCCTTTTTTATCCTATCCACTAAAAGTGATCCAATCGGTTGAGAAGACTCTCAAAGCATATCAACGATCAAGGATGATTGCGGGGTCCTCAACTAGCATGACTTTTAAGACTATCGTCAAGTTCCACAATGGAAACCGCTCGTTGGTAGTGGAACTGATTCCAATCGTAGATCTATTGTCGAGTGACCATCGATGATCGATGTGGATTGCGGAACCACAACTTGCGAGTGGTTTAATTCATCACCCAAGCCCACAATTTGAAGTTGTGTGATAGTTATTGAGTCAACCACAATCGTCGATCTTTGAACCTATAAGATCTAACGGTCCTGACTGATTGTGGGATTAGAAATAGCACGTTGTTTAATTCTCCTTTCTCTCTCTGCAATCTATCCATGTCGTTGATTTGATGCTTGTGTATCTGACGGTCATGACTTAATCCAACTTAAGATGATCGTTTGGTGGATCAACCATAATCGTCGATATTTGATTCGATGAGATCTGACGATCTAGAATAATTGAGAGATTGGAACTAGCAAGTCATTTAATTCTTCTTTCGCTCTTCGCAATCTATCCTTGTCATTGATCTGGCGCATGCACATCAACGGTCTTGATTTGATCTAATCATGTTTCTACAATGCTCTTTCCCTTCTAAATTTCATCACGCCATCTCTTCTGAGCTTTGATATTCATTCGCTAACCCTCCTGAGATTTTAATCTTTGCATACCGTCCTATTGTAACTTTGATTTTCATTCGCAAACCCTCCTGAGCTTTAATCTGTGTTCATCATTCAACTATTTGGCATCAATCATTATATGCTAATTGTTATAATGTTGATATCAACGACAATTCATCATACCAACTTATCATCACATCAATTAAATCGAATGTTGACATCAATGACAATACATCAATGACACTATGTCCAAAAATCTCCCCCTTTGTCATTGATGGGAACTCACCAACTTCATTCACAATCTCCCCCTGTGATGATGCTTCTCTCTTATGAAGTTACTCTCCCCCTTTGACATTAATGGAAAAGGGTTTCTCCTCCTATGATTTGTCTTTTTATATGCTAATGATCATTATCTTAACTTTGGTAACTCCCCCTGCAATCATGCTCTGCCTACCAAAACTGAATAACTCCCCCTGTCAGTCTGCTCTCTCTGCCTCCGATAGCTCTCCCCCTTTGTTTCTAAAAATGGTAGCTCTTCCTGACAAGGTCTCTCCTCTTGTTATCTTTACATGATGTCATGTATATCATTTTTTACATTATAATGTTGTCGCTGCGGATACTGCTGTCCTACTGAACACAACACAATTGTAGCTCATATTTTTTCAAACAACCCTTGGATCTGTCCATTGATTCTCATTGATCTCTAACCAGGATACCAATTTTTTTTATACCATCCACCTTAACATATGCACTCTCAACAATCTTATGTAACCTAATATTGTATAATTTGCATGCTTTCTTGGTAGAAGCATATCCAGGAAATATGCCTTCATCAGATCTAGCATCAAAATTTTCGAGATTCTCATCAATCCTTTTGATGTAACCCTTACTTCCAAATAACTTGAAGTATTTTACCGAAGGAGATCTTCCAAACCAGGGTTCATAAGGAGTTTTATTACTATTAATCCTGAGCCGACCTCTGTTCAATATGTATACTATTGTGCTTACAACTTCCCTCCAATATCCATCAGATATTTTGCTTCATTGAGCATAGTCCTTGCAACTTCCTGGACAGAGATTTATTTTTATTTTTATTTTTATTTTTTATTTTTGAGGAGTTTGAGTGTACCATTAAAATAGGATTGAAATATTTCTAAGATAATCATTACTCAATTCTTCTTGTTGTTCTACTGTTGGAGATTCATCATCAACGTCATTATTATGTGCACCAGAAGCTTCTTTATCCTTGTCTTGAGAATATTCCTTATCAGAAATTTCATCCTCCAAACTCCTATTATTAACTTCATCAATTTCAGGAGCAATATATTCATCATCTTTCTTGTTTGGTACTTCAGATTTTCTTTTCCATGACTTATTTACTCTTTTTGTCATATTGTGTGAAGCATTTCTTATTGACTGTCTTTTTGAGTTCCAATAGTCATGGGGGTTGTGACCATATCCACCACAACTGTAGAATCTCACAGTGTAACAATGTGTAGCAATATGTCCAACAAGATTGCAATTCCAACATCTTATATTGTTGTTGAACCTACCAATTTGTTTTCTTCCATGATGCCTTCAATCCAAGGATTTATGACCATATTCATTACAAGAAAAACAATAACCATTAAAAACACTCTCATACTTCCTTTGATTCATCCATGAAGGTGTCTCTATTCTAAAATTACTTTGAGGTGTATGAGTAGCTTTAGGATGTCTTCCTTGATCTGATCTTCTAAATATTGCAATTTTTATTTCATTCTTTGAACATGAAGGACCTGTGTCATACCTTCTTTCCCTTTTTATAAATGAAAGACTTGCATCAAACCTATCTTCACCCTTTACAAATGAAGGACTTGCATCAAGTTTCTTAGAATTACTAATTTCTTCCTTGTTGTAGCCAAGACCAGATTTGTCATTTGGTGATCTCTGACTATCCAATATCTCATATAAGATCATAGTTATTCAAGACCTGACTTGGGTGTTTGACTTCTCAACCTTATTTCTAAGATTCACAACTTATGCTTCCATCTTATGAGATGATTCTTCCCTTTTGTTCAACTAGTTCCTCACTACATCCTCTCTTCTTTTAGCTTCTTCAAGTTGGGTCTTCAGATTGACATTGCTTTCTCTTAGATCTTTTAGATCTGCAAGTTTTCTGCTAAGTTCATCATCTTCCTTCTTTTCTTCTTTTACTTGACTGATTTCATTCTTCAATTTCTCAATTTCCTCTTTTTTTTCTTCTAGCTGAACATTTTTCTCAGATATGATTTTTCCATTGTCTTTGAGCATTTCCTTTATTTCCATGATATTATTTTGACTCTTTTCAAGAAATTCCTTAGTGTAGTCATGAAGAAAACTATAGTTTGAATAATCATGGTCAAAGTGGTATTCATAGAGACTCCAATCAACTTTCTATTTGACCTTAGATAGTTGTTCTTCTACTTCTTTCATGGGATAAATGCTAACATAACATTCTTTTATTGTATCTAAATCTTCTTCTTTATTTGTAGGGGAGAATTCAATATCAACATTATTGTAATCGAAAGATTGTGGAGAGTCTTTTCCTTTATTGATGGTTGAGTCTTCCTCTTCATCCTTGATAGGAATTTCCTCTACGTCTTCTCTTTTGATTTGATACATCTTCTTGGGAGGATGAAAAGATTCTTTGGAGGTATCATCACAACACATGTCATCTTCAACATCAATATGAGTAATAGGACTTGATCCTTTAACCATCTATACTTGTTCATATCCAAGGAAAAAAAAAATTGAAGGAAATATTTGTAGACTGAGAACTTTATCAAGGGCTTCAGTCCCTTTCTTGAATTTTTCAACAGTCTTAAGTTGATCCTTTAGTTGTTTACACCTTTGTTTATATTTTCTCAGATCATCCAAAGCACACTCAAGGTCAGCTTCAAGATTGACTTCTGCTTCAATGTCTGAGTATTCTTCAAAATAATCTTCATCACTAGAATTGTTGTAGACTGAACTTTGTTATTATTGAAATGCTTCATTTAACTTCTCATCTGAGTAGAGGTCTTTCATCTTGTCCCAAAGTTCTTTTGCAAAGTTACATTCACCTATCTTCTCTTTGACATCATCAGGTAAACCACCAAGGATTGTATTCATTGCCACTGAGTTACTTTTCTTGGCTTTCTTTTGATCTGGAGTCCTTACTCTTCTTGGTGGGAAGTAATCAGTGATCACTGAATTCCATACACCATGTCCTAATGCTTTCAGATGAATTTTCATTCTTGTACTCCAAAATATGTATTTTTCTTTTCCAGGTATTGGAGTTCCATTCTCAGTGTAAATCTTGTGTCCATCCATGTGTGCTTAATTTGATCTTCCTTTCATTTTTTTATACTGTTCTTAAAGGAACCTCGCTCTGATACCAATTGATGGAATATCCAACAATACTGAGAGGGGGTAGGTGAATCAGTATTGCCTAATTTTTCTTATTAATTCCTTCAATATTAAGCACACACATTAATTATTCAATTAAGCAATATATGATGAACAACAAACCCTTATGAACACAAGATTTTATTGTGGAACCCAATAGGGAAAACCACCAACACTTTTCTATTAACTGCAAAATTCCTTTTCTTACAAGTTACATAGAAGGAAGATGTTCTTCCTCTTTGATCAACACCAACTGATCAGGATGAACCCACACCCTTTTTCACCAGCACCAACTGGTACGAGGCTTCAATCCCCTGTTTAGTCGGCTACAACTGACAAGGAAGCACCAACTCCCCTTTTTCACCAGCACCAAATGGTAGGAGGCTTCGACCCTCTGTTTAGTTAACTACAACTGATTGGGAAGCACCTACTCCCCTGCAGACTCCAACCTGCCCTTGCACCACCCATCCACCCTTATTTTATAATGAAATTCATTCTTATTCTACTCTTCATTGAATTCGACTCATGCAACCATTGTTGTACTTTCTATCTATCTACTACAACCTCTTCTTATATGGTCATCTCTTTATCTGCAGTCAAACTTCATATTTTTCTCTCTAGCTTCTATCAATTAATATTCAATGAATCTACTGCAGTTTCAACAAAAGTATTATATATATAATTGCATAATTGTTGCTCTGTCTTCTTCTATTCTTGTTCTTCAATAAGACGTTGACAGGCCCATTAGAACTGACAGTTCTTCTTCTTGAACTCTGCTTCTATTTTGATCTTCTTATTTGAACTACAAAGACACTTTATTCTCACCACTCTTCCTCGTTTATATAATCTTCAAGACGGTGTGAGTTATAACGCACCATGTCCTTTCGTTTGGACCATCCCACCTCTTCATTTAAATTAACCATAATCATTGTTTATTATTCTTACTGTGAAGGATTTTCATAAATTGATCACAGATATGGATCAATTTCATCTTTTAACTCGATCCTGAATCTCTGCAATTATTGCAGAAACTGAGTTTTGCGGAGGCGCTTCTCTCAAACCATTTTTATATGATCGACAATGCAAAACCATGGGCTTATTGATTAAGTGATGTATAATCTTTTCCCTTTAATTCTCTTATTCCATATGACCACAGGCGGTGACTGGACACTAGGCCAAGCGAGTGCTTGATCACGTATCAAAATCAACAGTCATGAATTAATCTCTCGATGAGATGGATGAATGTCGGGACTTCGCCCTTCGAGACTTTGGGACTTGCAACCTTTCAAATCTTTCGAATAATATTTCATTGAATAGATTGGACGGTTCACGTTTTAATCTCCTGATGCAATGGACGATTGTCGGCACTTCGAGACTTCGTCCTTCACGACTTCCAACCATTTTACAAATCTCCCGAATAAACGATGTGTGTTCATAATTTCCAACGAATGAGAATACTCCCCAAGTGTTCTTTAGATCGAACGACTCATGACCACTTCGGGACTTCAGCCTCCGAGACTTCAAAGGTTCGAACAATCGCTGCTCCAATTTCCTCCAGAGTGATCACTTGCTGAATTAGTCATAGAACGGTGGAGACCGCTTGCTATCGGTTAACACTTCCACTTACAATATCCTTCCACTGTACTTAATCAATGGTCGAGAGCACTCCCGAAGTGTCCTTCAGATCGGACGAATCATGTCCACTTTGAGACTTCGGCCTTTGGGACTTTGTCCTTCGCGACTTCAACACTTCGGCCTTCAGGACTTCGAAACATTGTCCTTCGCGATTTCCGCACTTCATCCTTCGGGACTTCGGGTCTTTGTCCCTCGCGATTTCGACACTTCGGCCTTCAAGACTTTGGCTTTTGGGATTTTGGAGCTTTTTTCATTTGTTGGTGGTGAAATTACCGAAGTAAATATCCCGGAGTGATGTAACTTCCTAACGTCACTTGTTGACATGGCACAGACCGAGTGGCAGTCATGTGTCACTCAAATTCATGATTTACATGTACCTAATCTACCAATTTCATCTTGACACTTGTCATTATCTGATTGTGCCACATGTCCTTGCTGACGTGGCCTGCCACATGTCCTTACTGACGTGGTCTGCCACATGTCCTTGTTGATGTGGTCTGCCACATGTCCTTGCTAAAATGGTTTGCTAATGTAGATCTCCCGATGTGACACATATTCATCTCCTTGATCTAATGGTTAGAATACTATCCTAAATGTATCTGATATTGACGGCTGAGAGTGACTTCGAAATTTCATCTTTCGAGACTTCGGGTAATTCAATTTCTTGACTTCACAATTCTTCCAAAGCGAGAGTCCCCGAACTGTAACCTCCTCACAACTTTTAATCCAAATTGAATGTTGTTCGTTGATCACAGTTTTAGATCGACGACTTGATCTATCTGCGATGTTTCTTTGCCTTGGATTAAATCCAACGACTCTTCTTCTAGCTTATCCATTCCTTCCACTTTAGAATGATCCAACGGTTGTCGGGTATTCAGATATTCGAATTCTCAGTCTTTTTTCCTCGCTTATCATATCCTTCCACTTAATGTGATCTGACGGTTGACGGAAATTTGGGTGATCAAGATCTTAGATCTCAGCCCTTGTTTATCCTATCCACTTAAAGTGATCCAATCGGTCGAGAAGACTCTCGAAGAAGATCAACGATCAAGGATGATTGCGGGGTCCTCAACTAGCATGAATTTTAAGACTATCGTTGAGTTTCGCAATGGAAACCGCTCGTTGGTCGTAGAACTGATTCCAACCGTATATCTATTGTCGAGTGACCATCGACGGTGGATGTGGATTGCAGAACCAAAACTTGCGAGTGGTTTAATTCATCACCCAAGCTCCACAATTTGAAGTTGTGTGATAGTTGGTGAGTCAACCACAATCGTCAATCTTTGAACCTATAAGATTTGACGGTCCTGACTGATTGTGGTATTAGAAATAACACATTGTTTAATTCTCCTTTTTCTCTCTGCAATCTATCCCTGTCGTTGATTTGACGCTTGCGTATCCGACGGTCACGACTTAATCCGACTTAATATGATCGTTTGGTGGATCAACCATAATCGTCGATATTTGATTCGATGAGATCTGATGATCTAGACTAATTGTGGGATTGGAACTATCAAGTCGTTTAATTCTTCTTTCGCTCTCTGCAATCTACAATGTGCTTTCCCTTCTGAGTTTCATCGCGCCATCTCTTCTGAGCTTTGATCTTCATTCGCTAACCATATTGAGATTTTAATCTATGCATACCGTCCTACTGTAAATTTGATTTTCATTTGCTAACCCTCTTGAGCTTTAATCTATGTATATCGTTCAACTGTTTGTCATCAATCATTATATGCTAACCGTTATACTGTTGATATCAATGACCATTTGTCATACCAACTTATCATCACATCAATGACATTGACTGTTGACATCAATGATAATACATCAATGACACTATGTCCAACACTTCTATGGTTGAAATAGAGACCACCTTATACTTTTTACAAGACTAGACTATATCTCTAAAGTTGAGATAAAATACATAGCCACAAGTAGACTTCCTATAATACCCCAATTTTGATCCCTAGATTAGCATTGTATTTTTGTTTATTTGATGAAAGGTCAGAGTGCCTGTAAATTTTGAAAGGCTAGAGAGCCTAGAAATGTAACAGCTATGTAAATTAATACTAAAAATGCATTGTTGGTTGTAGACAAATAAGGATAAAATCTTAGGGGACTATGATTCCACAAGTGAGGGGGCTGAAGAGGCTAGGAAAAATTATTACATTTTATTAAACCCATCTATGAGCTTCTTGGGGAAGACACATGGTACATTATTGGATGAAAATATATAAAGCATAATTTTGGTTGTTGGGGGGCTCCTCACTCATTCCTCATTCATTTTTTCACTCATTCTTGTTCTTGGTTTTTTTTGCATGAGAATGAAATGTTGGAGGTAGAGAGCCATTACTAGTTGGTTGTATGTATCTACTAGTTATTCTAGCAAGCAAATAATGTCTATGTGCATGAGGATGATGGCAATTGAGAAAGAACTGTTCACAACTGAGAATATATGGAGATTCTAACATTGAGATTTTCTTGCTAGTAGCACTAGAGCCCTAGAACGAAGTGGAACAACTTGAGGGACTGCATTGTAGAGAAGGGGGTTCCTTTTTTGGGGTTTCCTGAGATGAGGGGAAAATAGATTTGGTAAGTTGTGATTTACTATGTGATTGAGAAGACTTTGAGAGATTTATAGTTAAATGATGTGTGTGTTTTCAAGTTGTCCTAGGCACCCATCCTTGTGGATTCATAGCCTTAGCTTATGGATGGCCTATTGTAGAGAATTAATGTGCAACAAAGCCTAAGGTTGGGTGGAACGTTCAACATTTGCAACTAGTCAATGTGAACCTTTTATGAAGATAAGTTATCTATTTTTGTGTTTATGATTTCTGCTGTGTTAAGTACTTTATAATGTTGTATCTTGCATGAGCATATGATTGATTCATGTTTTCCTAAATTATGCATGAGCCTGTAATTTTTAATATAAATATTTATTGTTGCATGAGCTTTGATTCTACTACGTGCTTCTTGTTTTAATTAACAATGGTATCAGAAGTTTGAAATTTTCCCAAGAATGTGAATTGTTGAGGTACCCAGGTAAGGGGTACATTAAAATTTGGTATCAGAACACCGATTTTAGTGTTTGGGTTGTATGGGTTGAAAAATAGGTCCGTATTTAGTTGAGGCCGAGCCAGAAGGTGCCTCAGTAGTTGGGGAAGTTTTCTTGAAATTATGAAATTAATCATTTTTTAGAATTTTGGAAAAAATGGAATTTTTTGTACAGTGACATCAGTGATGACATGGAGGGTGACATCATTGGTGACATGTTGGTGACGTGGACTATCACAGTGGTAGGCTCAGGGGTTTGTCGCGTAGGGGTGATGGGCCTACGAGTGACGTCAATGCCATGGTAGAATGGTGGTTTGCGAGACTTTGGATTCATAGTTTTGGAGCTCGTCCTCAAACCCCCACAAGCAATTAGAAGACACCACAAGGTGAGAGGTGGTAAGTTGTTGTAGGAATTTTTAATTGGGATAAGTCATGTGCTATTCAAAATCCCACAATGAATGTCAACCATCGATCTTATCTCCTTCTCCTCCTTTTTATCTTTCACACCACAAGTTGGTATGGTTCGAGTTGGGTGCAACTTGGCAGCTCGTAGAAGATCTCAATGGTATATTTGAGATCTATGATAGGGGATATGTGTGCCTGGGGTAAAGATATAGGATGGGTCCTTCCTCTCCCATCGAACATTCAAAGCATGCCGCATGGATTGTCGAGCTTGGGTGGGGTTGCAGGAAAAGAAAAGAAAAGATAAAGAAAGAAAAGGGAAAGAAAGAAGAGGAGGAAGAAGATATGGGATGATAGGAGGATGACAAGGCAGGGTAAGGGTGGCTATAGGGATGACATGGAATTTCCTTAGGGTTCCATGTGGACCTAAGGTTCCACATCAACAACTATGTTAGCAGATTGCCACATAGGCAAATGTTTCCCTATGTTTTTAAAAATAAAATGAAGTTTGGAGACAAATTTTTATTTTGGCCATAACATGGGCATAATAATGTAGATTGAGATGAAATTTTCTGGGTATGTCTAGAATGAGGAGGGCTACAAAAGTGCCCGTGAAGGCCATTACTCAATTATGCACCAATTCTCTAGAATTTGTAAACTAGTGATTTTTGAATAATAGACTAGTAATCATTGACATAGCCTATGTTTTCAAGCAGATTTTTACAATGATACAAGGAAGCAGACATGAAAATATCCAATGGAGAATTGGCTATATTCCAAGGGTTTTGGAATGGGGATGCTGAAATTGGCCAAAATCCATTATTCCAAGACACCTTTTAGGGATTTTTGGGATTTTCAAAGGAGTAAAAGGGACCCCACATCACAAAACTGGAAAAAATTATTTACTTGACATTTTACTTTCTAATCAATCTAGACAAAATTTCCTTAGTAAAGATTTCTAAAAGTTCTTAGTTTTGGAGATAATCAATTTTGCTAAAAATTCTAAGCCTAGATAAAGTTTTAAAAGGGACAAAGTTGTCAACTCCATATTACTGTAGAATTTGATTGGAGCAACAGATTGATAATCTGAAAGTTGCTATGCATTCACCATCATGAATATTATTAGTGCCTAATACATAAGTTTTTGAAAAATTAGGGGTATAAGTAGATCAAGTCAAGCTTAGGATTATATATCACGGACATGGATGATGCACAAAGATTTGGGTAATGAAGAGACAAAATTCAATGGACATAGGGGCAAGATGGAGCCAATAGAACAGGTATAGACTATGGGAAGTCTAAGAGTGGAAGTACAAAGTTATATAACTAACAATGATAATAAGAGCCAAGGAGGAACAAAATGAAATAAATACTCAGTTGTTGCAAAGCCTAAACCAACTACAAAGACAAATGAAGAATGGATTAGGCTCAAGACATAAGGAAGAAGGAAAACATCATGCAAGGAGGGATAACTAGAGAGGATCTAGGCACTCAAGAAGTGTTAGTAGAGCTCAAAGACATCACTACCCACCTACTCATTCATCTAGGAAGTTTTATGCATATGAAGAGTCAAGAAGGAACCCATAAGTGTCCCCTATTAAGCATCAAAGAAGAATATATGAACTGGACAACTTGCAAAGAGAGCTTAGGAAGCTTAAGCCACCAACCTTTGCTGGTGAGAACAAAAGCGGAGAAGACGATGAAACCTGGTTGTTTGGAATCAAAAAATATTTTCAATTACATTGCTACTCTTCTAACCTACATAGTGGGACCAATTGAAGCAACCAAAATTACCTTAACAACATGTCACATTACAACCAAAATTTTAAAATCAACTCCTAAATTGAAAAGAGATATTAACATAAACTCTTTTTTTTTTAATTTAATATTACAACATTTTTTAAAGCATGTAACTTGTTTAAAAAAAAA
>SNQJ01S0007982.1:144674-160833 GCA_010110895.2 Picea sitchensis | reverse complement strand
TCAAGGACAATACATATTATATTACATCAATCATCAATCAATCAATCCTTTGACATCAATCAATCACTTGACATCAATCAATCAAACCATTGGCATCAATGACAACATGATCCAACACTTGCATTGTCTTTCCTTGCTTCAAAATGTCTTCTTCACTTACCCAACTTGCATCTTCTTCTAGACGACCTTTCCACTTAACGAGATATTCAAAATAAGTCTTTCTTCTGGTCTTCTTACCAGTCTTCTAATCTAAGATCTTCTCCATCAGTGGCTTCTATGCTACAAGAATTTGTTTTCCCATCTGATCTGCTTCTGATTATCTGATCCTCATGTTTCATCTTCCTTGTAAGGATACAGATCTACAACATTAAAAATGGGTGATATTCCCACATTGTCTGGAAGCTCAATTTCATAAGCATTTGCTACAAATTTCCTAAGGATCTTGCATGGTCCTATCTTTTTCATTTTGAGCTTGTTATATGTTCCCCTTGGGAACCTTTCCTTCCTTGTGTGAGCTAAAACCTTATCTCCAACTTAAAATTGAACCTCTCTCTTATGCTGATCTACTTTGTCTTTGTACTTTTTGTTGTTGTCTTGCAGTTGCTCCTTGATCTCACCATGAAGTTTCTGCATCTCTGTAGAAAAATATTTAGCTCCTGCACTTCTGAATTCATTCTATCCCAAATATCTTAGTTATAATATCCCTCTTGGTTTCATTCCATACATTATCTGGAATGGACTCTTTCATGTGCTCCTATTTTGTGAATCATTGTATGCAAATTCTACTTGTGGCATAATCTGATCCCACTGATAGTTATGCTCAGTGACTAAGCTCCTCAGCAAATTACCTAAACTTTTGTTTACCACATGAATCTGTCCATCTGTCTGAGGGTGATATGTTGAACTGAAGGACAAATCTGTCCCTAATTTCTTCCACAATGTTCTTCAGAAATGACCAACAAATTTGGTGTCCCTGTATGAGACAATGCTCCTGGGCAAACCATGTAGTCTTACAACTTCTTTAAAAAACATACTTGCTATGTGTGTAGCATCATTTGTCTTTTGGCAGGGTATAAAGTGTGCCATTTTGGAAAATCTATCAACTACCACAAATATGGAATCACTTCCCCTTTGGGTTCTTGGAAATCCCAACACAAAATCCATGTTGATAGCATCCCAAGGCATGTCTAGAATAGGAAATGGATGATAAAGACCAGTGTTTTGTTGTCTTCCTTTTGCATACTGACAAATTCTTCATCTGTTCAAAAATTTCTTCACTTCAGATCTTATACATGGACAATAGTATGATCCACTCAACTGTGTGAATGTTTTATCCTGGCCAAAATGTCCTGCTAGGCCTCCACTATGCTTCTCTTTTAATAAATTGTCTCTCATTGAGAATCTTGCTATGCACAATTTCCTCCCTTTGAACAACAATCCATCCTGAATCAAATATTCCATCCATGGGCTCCTGTCCCTTAACAAAGGATTTGCACAAGATTCATAAGCTTCTTTGAAATATGGATCTTCTTAGTACATTCCCTTAAGGTGTTCAAACCCCAAGGTCTCTACTTTGAACTCATGTATGATCAATCATCTCCTACTCAAAGCATCTACAACCTTATTTGCACTACCAGAAATATGCTTGATAACAAAAGTGAAATTCTGCACAAATTCCACCCACTTTTCATGCCTTTGATTCAACTTCTCTTGCCTAGTAATGAACTATAAAGCTTGATTATCATTGTACAACACAAATTCCTTAGGAATAATATAATGCCTCCACTCTTCAAGGCTTGAATCATTGCATATAATTCTTTGTCATATGTGGATTACTTATTTTTGGTGTCATTCAGCTTCTCACTGAAATATGCAACATGTATGTTATCCTGACTTAAGACTGCTCCAAGTGCTAATCCACTATCATCACATCTTACCTGGAATGTCTTTACAAAATTTGGAAGAACCAAAATTGGTTGTTCTATAATCTTATCCTTCAATATATTGAAGCTTTTCTTAGCCTCTTCTGTCCACTTAAAATATTTATGTCTCTTCTTCACAGTTTCTAATATTGGTGCACATATACCACTAAAATTTCTAATGAATTTCCTATAGAAACTTGCTAATCCATGGAAACTCCTTACCTCAAATATGCTCCTTGGTGATGGCTAATATTTGATTGCTCTCACCTTTTCTAGATCCATCTTCAGCTCATTGGAAGAGATTACAAAACCCAAATATATGAGTTATGTCTTTATAAATGATGACTTCTTTAAATTTATCATCAACTTCTCTTGTTGCAACCTCCTAATAACTAATGTCAAGTGTCTCAAGTGCTCCTCTTCAGTTTTACTGAAGACTAGTATATCATCCGGATATACAATGAAAAATTTACCTATGAAGTCTTTAAGTATTTCATTCATCAATCTCATAAATGTGCTTGGGGCATTTGTTAAGCCAAATGGAATAACAAGCCACTCATACAATCCTTCATTTGTCTTGAATGTCATTTTCCATTCATCTCCTTCTCTCATCCTTATCTAGTGATAACCACTTTTCAGATCTATCTTTGAAAAATAACTTGCTCCACTCAAGCAATTCATCAAATCATCCATTCGAGGCAAAATAAATCTATACCTGATGGTGATCTTGTTGATGGTTCTAGAATATGTACACATTCTCCATCCTCCATCCTTCTTTGGACTCAATATCGTTGGTACAACACATGGGATTAAGCTCTCTCTGACTAACCCCTTTTCTAACAGATATTGGACCTAATTCTTGACCTCTTCATTCTCTTGAGGTGTCAATCTGTATGCTACTTTGTTTGGAAAACTGGTTCCTGGAATAAGGTCAATGTGATGAATGATACTCCTAATGGGTGGAATTGAGCAAGGTAACTCATCCACTACTATATCAACAAAATTTTCCAGCAGTTCCTGAATTTCTTCAGGCAAATCATCCACAGTAGGTCTTGTAAGGATGACTCTAGGCTTTCTCACTACAACAAACTGCATCTCTTGCTCCTTCTTGACTTCATTCAAGAGTTCCTTCCCACTCATGAGAAGTATGCTTGTGTTGGCTTCCTCCTTCACCTTCTTATCTTCTATTGGCGACAACATGTGTGTTCGACTATTCTTCTCAAGTGTGTAGGTGTTTTTCCTCCCATCATGTATGAAATTTATATCAAACTTCGATGGTCTTCCCAACAAAACATGACAGACATCCATGGGTATTACATCACATAAAATCTCATCTTTGTATCCTCCTATTTTAAATTCAACTTGGCATTGTTTACTCACCATTACATGGTGTCCTTTTTGCAACCATGATACTTATATGGATTTTGATGTGCAGTTGTTTCCAACTCTAGTTTCTCCACCATATCTGTGGATACTAGATTATTAGTGCTCCCACTATCAATTATCACCTTGCAAACTCTATCCTTGGTCTTGCAAGCAGTCCTAAACATACTATTTCTTTGAACTAGTGCTTCCACCTCTTTCTCTGGTTTCAAGAGAATTTTCTTCATCATGAGGGATCTTCCATCTCCAACAACTTCTGCCTCAACATTTTTCCTCTGTGCTTCAGAAATATGAGCTTCTCCTCCTTTTGTATATTTCTTTTTCTCGGGACATTCCCAAGACATATGCCCTATTTTTTCCACAGGCATAACATCTTATTTCTCCTCCTCTGCCTCTTCTTCTTCCTCGAGGAAAAGAATTCCTTCCACCATATTGTCTCTCTTGGGAACTTCCTCATCTCTTTGTATGACTGTGTAACTTTTGTGTCTCAGCTTTGGGCTCCTGAGCCTTGTCATGGAAAATTCCCTTACCTCTATGTGGTGTTTTTCCTCTGCCTCGTTGGCTTTGCTTCGTGGCCAACTTCTCCTCTTCCTTCAATGCAATCTGATAAGCATCTTCTACTTTCCTCATGGTCATCATGTTGATTTCATCCTGAATTTCATATCTCAGGCCATTTATATACCTGGAAACCTTCTCTTTATCGCTTTCACGATATCTAGCTTTAATATTCAACTTATAAAACTCCTCTATGTATTCTTTTACTATCAACCCTTTTTGTCTCAGGTTCTATAGTCTCTTGAACATATTTATCTGATAGTATTTAGGTATGAATTTAGCCTTTAGCTTGGCTACCATCCTGTCCCAACTTTTAAATTTATGTTTTCCTTTGCTTCTCCTGTCAGCCTACAATTCATCCCACCACAGTGGTGCATGCCCTTTTAGCCTTGTGACAACATGTTTTACCTTCTTCTCATCATTGACCCCCTCATAGTCGAAGTATTTTTCCATTGCTCTTATCCAGTCCAACAACTCTTCCACGTCAAAATTGCCTTCATACATTGGGATTTCCATTTTTTCTCTGGCTCCCATTTTTACAATAGCTTTTAGCAAGCATTCTTCTACAACATCTTCTCTTGCAGCTCCTTTAGCCTCCATTTCTTCACTCTCAACCTCGCGTAAGTCACCTGCATATGGTGCTCTTCTTTGTGCAGTTTCAATGGCATATATCCTTTCACGAAGTCTCCTCATTTCCTCCTCCATCATTGGATTCGCTACAGGTATGTCCCTGTGTCTTCTTGGCGGTAAGGCGCTAAGATTTCTTCACACGGAGCTTAGATTAGGCTATGATACCACTTGACGCAAACCCCCTTCCTCTCCCAAGGTCTGTGCAACCTCCCGATCAAGGATCGATCAACTTTGAGTCAGATTGGCTCTTAGGGATTCTGTTGAGTCCCAATTGGGTTCCACATAGGCCCATATTAACTCTTTGAAACCCACAGGCGCTTTCCTGGTGATTTTCCCTTTTAATTTTTTTTGAAACCACAGGTGCTATCTCCCTTTGCTAGGCCCCCTTCCTCATATGACCCTGAGTTGTGACCCAGGGCTTAACTCAAGAAGCACTAAGACTTCGAGCTTTGGGACTCTTGGCGCTCGTCACTTATCCACACTCCAAAAGGTGTTATAAGTCTCTGAATTCACAAGATTTCTCCACGTGTCCATCTCCAAATAGACGGTTAGGATGAGTCCCCTCCTTCAGCTTTGTATGACTATCGATCTACTCTCCCTTCTCCCCTTTCTCCCAAAGTTCTCTTCCTTCGAATAAACGATTTGTCAACACGTGTCCCTACCACGATCGATGACTATGGTGGACTCCAGCCTTCAGGCTTCGGAAGTTCTTCCACCCTTGCACAAGATTTTCCCTGAAGTGCCTTTCCTCCAAACCTCATGGTCTGTCGACGTGTGTATACCTGAAATCGATGGCCCAAATATATTCGACCACTGGGACTTCGACAGAATGTGGTTCTACTCCTCACAAATTCTCTCAGAGCTATGTTCTCTCGGACCTCCATATATGTTGACACTTGTCCATTGAGGAACGAACATTCACGATTTCTTTGCTCCTTCGGGACTTTGATGATCCCACTCCTTGTACACCCACTAAAACTCTAAATACACTAAGGGATGAAGGGTCCTTAAGGATGTCCTTCATGCAATTATCTCAGATCTGATGATCCCCAGCTTCTTGGCGCTATCCCATGGAATCTCCACCGTAGGTTCTTCAACTCTTCCCTTTGTGGAATTACCATCGATATCCCTCTTAAGGTTAACTTCCCGAGGTATATGGTACCTCTTCCTATCCTTTTGGTGCGCTCTTCTCGCACTGTAAAATGTTAGAACTTAGAAACTTTTTAAGTTTCCTTCCTCGATACGACTGGTTTCTATCTCTACCGAGCTTATGTTTTAGAGATCTGTAAGACCTTCACCTCTTCTCTGTGCATTCCTTTTGAAATTTTAGATGTTCGAAATTAGAAAAATTTCTAAGTCTTTTCTCCTCAATGCTCAGATCGTTATCTCTCCTGATCTTGTTCCTCCAAGGTTTTAAAACCTTGGGTGCGTAGCTTGCGGCCTTGGAATTCTGCAACATTTGATTTTTCTCCTCTGAGTCAAAGAGTTTGAGAACAACTCAGCCTGCGCACTCCTTGCATGGCTCTATGATTTCTATGCACTACTGCTATCAAGATTCCAGGTTATCTCTCCTGATATTCTATGAGTTAAACTTAACTCTATCAACGCACTCCTTGCGGACAATGTGCACTCCTTGCACGAGCTCTCATTTTTTTGGTTTCAGAGCATACAAAACTTGGGTTTGGCTCTTTCAAATGAGTCATCTTGGTATTTTTTCTATAACTATTTTATAGGAATTTTTGTACAGTGAAATTTTTTAGAGCCTTGGGAGACATAGGTATTACTCATGATAAAAATTTCAAGTTATGGTTTTCTACACTTTCATAAAAATAGGTTGTGGAAATTAGGGTTGTTTACTAGTCTTGAACTTAGTTTCACAAGTCATCTTCAAATTTTTCTATAATTGTTTTATTGGGAATTTTTACATAGTGAAATTTTTGGGAGCATCATTTGACATAGAGAAGTACATGTGGTAAAAGTTTTAGATTATGATTCCCTATACTTTTCAAGTTACATTCTATGGAAGTTAGGGTTTTTAACTAGTCCTAAAACTAGTCTCAAACATGTGTTCCACATAAAACAACCATATATGATTCTAGAAAGATCCAAATTGAATGCCAATAGTTACATTAAAACTAGAATATAACATAGGATTTCAGGTCCAAATTTCATAATCATATTAGAAAAATTGGACATGCGGCATGTCGTACAGTTCACTCTTTGGAAAGGGCCAAAAATCAACAAGTTTTGAGAAAGTTACCATAATTTTCACTTGGTATATCAAAATTTGGTCAAATATTTGGCATTGCAGAGAAGACATATCATGATACTATAGGTTAAAAATCATACTTAAAAGTGTTTAAATTATCTTAAAGTTTGATCGGGATTCCAAATTGAGGTGATTCAAATGTTATTGAAAAGAAAAAACACAGGAGAATATACTAGGAAAAGGATCATAACCATTTGATATCATTATTGTTAATATATTGAGGTTGTAAGTTAACAGTTTGGGTTAGACCTCAATTAAGAATCAATGGTCATACCTGTATTAAGAGGATATGAATATGCAAATGAAATTGATCATATGGAAAGGTTTCATATTTCAAAGGAAGAAGCCTTAAGTACTATGCTTGTAAGAAGATATTTTGAAGGAAAATCTAGGGATCAATGGTATAGTGTAGATAAGGACACTAGAGTCTCTAAGTGAGAATAGTTTGAAAAATTATTCACTGATAGATGAATAAAGGATACAAAAAAAGAAGGAGATGCATACAATTCAAGTTGAATTAAACAAATTCAAAGAAAAAATTCCCAAATTGCAGAAGGATAGTCAAGAGATACAATAATATCTTATAAAGAAAGGTGATGATTTTGCCGAGATATATTGCATTAATGAAAACTTGATGAAGGAGGTCATAATGTGAAGACAAGAACGATGGAGTTAATGGAAGAATTGAAAAAGAAGGATGGAGAAATCAAAATGTTGCATAAGCATAATAAATACCTTCTAAATGATGTTAAGAATGTTAAAAGGAATTTATAAGAGTTTGAATTAAAGAATAAGGATGAATATATTACTAGAAAATTTGAAGAGGATACAACCAAGATACTTGAAGAGGAAATTTGAAATTTGCAAGAAGGTTGAAGAATCCCCAAATGAGGTAAAATCATAAATGAAATATATAATTGAAGAAGGAAGAAATAAATTCATGGGAAATATCATTATTCAACTTCAAAAAGAGAAGGAAGACAAGATTCAAGAAGGTCACCATAAAATACTTAAAGAAGTAGAGCTTCATCTTGACAATGTCAAAGTCAAATATGATGGAATTATCTCAAAAGTAGGTAGTATTAAAGACCAAGAACAAAGGATAGATGTTGCCATTCTCTTTGAAAATAATATTGATGATATGGGTGCAAAAAATGAAGGAAAACCATCCAATGTGAAACCATATCGACACCCTCATTACCAGGAAATATTTCAAGGAATACATGAATATCGATATCAAAATTATCAAGGAAGAATATGGAAAACTCATCAATATTAATGGAATAGAGCATCACAAAACCATTATTCAATAGGATATTATTAGAGACCAACAACTACAACAAATTGGATAAGTTACAATAACAATAGATGGAATCAAAGGAAATAAAATTATGCAACAATTAACTACCAAGGATTAAGACTGAAAATAATTGAGTATGGATGGATGGGTCATTTTTTGTGGAAAGAAAAAAGTAGGAACATAAAAAAATCACATTACTTTGTTTCATCCCATGTAAATCCCTTAATTGCAAATCTTTGTGTACAAAGTTTTTTGAAGGAAGGTACTATGATGTGACCCCAAGGGGGGGCATATATAGGGTTAAATATATATGATATGATCCTGAGGGGGGCATATATGGGGTTAATTGTATATGTAATGGGGTAAATGTAAATGTAATATTGGTTATCCTAATAAAGGGGTCACATGTGCAATGCGTGAATAGGTATATATAGATATCATTTAGTCATTATTCGAGGAAGATGTGATTTGGATGTATGAATTTATTGTGGTATTTGGAGGAGGTTCTCCTATTATTTAAGGGTTTATTGTGTAAATCTTCTCTATTATCTGTCTTGGAATTGTGCGCCATGCTGACATTTGGTGTACATGGTGTGTATTTTGGTTTCTTATGATATTTTAAGCATTTGTTCCATATTTTAAGTATGGTGTGTACTTTGGTTTCTTATGATAGTTTAAGTAATGACTACATGATCTCTATATATATGTATTCACACATTGCACATGTGGCCCCTTGAGTAGGCCAACCACTAATACATATACATTTACCCCATTACATATACATTTAACTCCATATATGCCCCCCCATTGGGGTCATATCATATACATTTAACCCTATATATGCCCCTCCTTGGGATCATATCATATACATTTAAACCCATATATTCCACCCTTGCATCTAGGAGAAGAATAAACAAGGAAGTGCTAAGAAAGAGGGTTGATATTGAAGACAAAAAGGTTAAGAGAGAAGAAGAAGAAGAAGTTAAATATTATAAATCCAACAATTACCAAACTTTAGAATTCATTGACTATGCCTTTAGGGTATACCATGTATTGAATGTTGTGTAGAGAGAATTATATAAAAAAGCACAACATTTACAAGCACAAGGGAAATACATTGTATAGGTCATGAAATATGTCTAAGCATGGGAATTGAAATACCAATAAACTCAATTTCAGTTTGACCAAGTAAAATATTGGTCATTTACACTAAACGAAATTTCTCCCAAAGTTTCTATTATTACTTAAGAAGCTTTGCATGAAATGGAGTCTAATTTGAAACACTGGAAGAAAAAATCTTATTATGCCTTCCAAGGGATTACCCATGAAGTCAATGTATCTACTATGATATGGTAGCCCATAGAGAATATGACAAGCAATTTTCACTTCCCTTCTTTTGGACCTAAGAATAATTTATTTCCATAAGAATAGGTTTTTAAAGACTTGGAAAGATATATTAGCATCAATAAGAAGGATATAATAACTCTCCTCGAGGTTAATGAAGTAGCCATCTCAAGATTTATTGAAGCTCCTACCAGGAACATGACACTAATCAAGAATATTTTCCCTAAAATGGAGAAATATGAGGAAAGAATAAGCGAGAGTGTTGCATCATATAGATCCTCTTTTAAGAAACATACCTTTTCTCATGGGTATAACCACACTTTTGAGGCACCAGAGGCCTTTATAATAAAATGAATAAGAGAAAAGGAAGGATTTTCCTCAAGCCAAGTAGAATGTTATCCTATAGAAGGGGATTTAAACAACCAAAAAATAAATTATAATAGCCAAGAAAAAGGTTAGAACAATCAAATGGATTTAAAAGTTCATATGGGAAAATAAAACAAAGTTATAGGGGAAACCAACAAGCATGAAGGGGAAACAAATAGTCATCCCAGTGTATCAAGCCCATGTTTTTTCCTCCTTCCTTTTTTTGTATAAACAATATTAATTCAATGGGAATACATGATTTTTCATTTTTCATTTTTGTAAACTATTTTACAAAATTAATGAATGAGAAGTCACTACTAGCTAATCTATTTTGGAGACAAACTTCGATTCTAAATCTTATTATTTGTAGAACTCTTTTTGCTAGTTTATTGAGTTTTGTAATGGTTTAATCATTTGATTTTACAGTGTAGAATTTTCTCATGTATGAGAAATTTATTTTGTTTTGTTTATCTATTTCCTTAAGCACAGTACTATAGTCAATTGTTCATTTTCAGTCTTCTCTATTATGCAACTGGTTATTTTAATTTCTTCTTTTATTTTCCTCGTAAATTTTTCTAAAGATATAAATCAATAATATATTTGGTGTTGTGTTTACCTCCTTGGTTTTGTTAGTTTATTTTGTGCATTACTTTACATTTTTCATGTAGAATAGTTGCATCTCATTTATTGCATCAAAACAACCTAAATGGTGGACCAAGAGCTGCAATCGGTAAAACCTCTCAAAACTAGTAAAAGGTTGTTGGGTCAAAATCCAGATGGATTCCCTATTCCAAAGAATGTAAGGTATAAATGGGACTTTTCATTAGGGATAATCCTTATTTATTATATAGGTCCATATAGTCCTAGCGATAGTTTTGGTGTTGGAAGGAGGGAAACCATTGTAAGACTAATAAAGACAATTTGCATAGTGATTTCTCACAATGTAACAAACATCACAGTCTTTTAAGTGCTATTTCTAACCATGAACAAGTTGTTGAAGATATGACTGTTAATTTCAAGAATCCCAGTTTTGTAGAATTGAACCATTATATGTTGTTCCTAATTAAGAAGTTAAAGATTTATGTTGACTTACTCGGGCATACGCTAAGAAAATTGGCAAGATGTTCTTTCCTCCCTTAATTCATAGATGAAAGAGAACTACTAAGAATGTTATTCATATGAATACAAATACCATTGTTGAAACTGTAAAATACTTAATTGATCTCACACTTGATGAAATTCCTCTGCATTTAAATGCATTTCCATCATCTCTTATTGCTTCATCCTCTCATTCTTCAAGCCCTTAAAGTTCAAATTTTGACTCAAATTTTTCCAAGAAAGATTTTGAAATTATTAGACAACTTGTTGCTATCAAAGTGGATAGAAACCAACCTGGTTTCCTACTTGGAAATTTGAAGTGATCTCAACTTATTAGGCTAGTTCCCTGATTTTCCAAACATCCTAAATGTAGTCTCCCAAAACTTGACCTAGATAAATCAGGCTTGCCAAACGATCACATATTTTTTTAATATTTAGCTATTATATTATTTAATGTAGAACATGAAGATGTGGTATGCATATTTTTTCCTTATACTTTTGAAAATAAAGATTCCACATGGTATTTCAATCTACTAGTAGGATCCATTACTAATTATAATTATTAAAAAAATATTCATTAGTAAGTTTGGTGAAGAATCTACCCTATTTTCACTCTTGAAAGAACGAATATTAATTGAAATGGATAAGAAATAATGAATAAAAGGATTTAACCAACATTTCACCTCCATTCAAAATAAATTCTCAACAAATTTTGTCCCAGTTAAAGAAGTAATAGTTGAATATTATACTTCTACTTTTCATGCACCTATTACCATGTTTATTAAGAGAACTAGTAATAATATTTTAGCTGAAAATTTTGAAGAATACATGTATGTGGAAAAGGAGATATTGGGTATGGAAGGAAAATGCATGAAAAGTGGAAACTAAAACCACCCCTAAGAAATTCTTTTCTCTTCCCAAATTACACTCTAAAACAAATACTAAGCTTCAAGATAAAGACCCCATAGACATGTAGAGTGTTTTACATTTAGTCAACTAATCATTGAATGAGGTTGTGGATTTGTAAAAAAACTCTAGAGAAGGCATTTCTATCCTGAGAATTTTCAGACCTTTCTATAGGAAAGCTACCACTTCTCCAAATCCACCCAAACCTACAAATTATTACTTGAACTTAGAGTATGTAGGGATGGAAAATTAATACACTTATTATCATGCAAATCATTCTAAAAAAACATGTCCACAATGGTTTCATTTGATGAATATAGTGAGAGATTGATTTTTGGATCAACAAAAATAGGTTAAGCTACCTATTTAAAAAGATGAAAATGAAGAAGTTGTGGAAGAAGAGGAAGAAACTAGGGAGGAAAAAATGTTCTTATGGCACATGTCACTTTGATCCAGATTGGATCATTATATAATTTGTCATATATCTTGGTACTTTCTGGGTGGAAAAATTGGAAGAATTAGCTTGTAGGGCCCCTTTTAGTGGTAGGTCCTAGTTTGGAGATTTGGGGTTTGGAACCTTTGAGAGCCATTTTGAGGAATTAAATGGATTTTTTCATGTAGAAAATTTGTGAAAATGGCTCATAGGTCATTGAAGTTGTTTAACACATTGACACCTTTCCTACAGTGTGAAAATCTCCTCAATCAGAGCTCACATGTGGAAGTTATACCTCTCGCAAGTTGACCTAGCTTGTTGACCACCATGATACTGAGTGGATGATGCATAAGCCTTGTTACTCACACATGTGGGGATATCCATGTGTGGACCTTCAAGAAGATTCTATAAGGTAAAAAACCCTAACTAAATGAGGGTTGATATATGCAAAAACTCTAACCCTAGATGGATATTAGGTTATGTTAAATACTAGGTTTCTAGGAGGAGGAAGGGTTCCATTCTTTAGCATTGTACTTGTTCCATTATTGAGTAGAGCATATATGAGTGGTATTTTGAGAGAATAATAGAGGAGGTAGGATATCCTATAGTATCCATTTATGCCATAGTGCCAAAGATAAATCCACAATGAGTGCCCCTTTCTTTGTACTTGCTTTTCATAACTGAAGAAAAGAGAGCAGAGCATATGCCTCACCTTCTGGATAGGTTTTGTCCCATATCAAGTTTCCCAAGATACATCTTGTGTTCATTTGTGTGGATAGTGTGTTTATTTGCTTATTATTTGTTTTTCATATTTCAATTATTTTCATAAATTTAAGCAATAAGATAATGCTAACAAATATGAGATCTAAGGAAATAAAATTGTATAGTAAAATATTTTAGTATAATACAAGATCTATTGTGACGAACTTTTGTAGTGGAATATCCATGACAGTTTACATATCACACTAGGTCTTCAAGATGATGAGGATAAAATGGTGGAAGAAATTTAGGCTAACTAAATAGTACAAAGATATTACAACCTAAGAAGTAAGGGGCATGTTCACTTAGATCCATCTACATCACAATTTTCCATCAATCCTAAAAAAACTAGTTCCTCCCCCACCCAAGAAAGAAATGATAAAAAAACATCCCTTAGATGAGCATGGACTACAATGTGATTGAGGATATGAAGAAAATGGAAGCAAATGTTTCAATTTTTGACATCTCCAATATTACTCAACAAAGAGATCTCATTTTGAAAACTTTGAAGACATCTCCTAATGTATCTCACAAGACAATGGAAAATTTTGAAGCAAAACACAACCCTTCTTTGGTAAAACCAAATTGTAAGACAAAAAAAAAACATACTATGAATGATGCTATAATTGGTAATGAATTGAAGTCTCAAGCCCCACCCTTTCTGTCGACCTTCCAAAATTTTAACCATAATGTGCATAATTCACTACAAGGAGAACACCTTCATGTGAAGGCTTTTACGAAACCTCCCCCCCAAAAATTATCCCTTAGTTGTTTATAATGGAGGTTTTTACCGGAGGAAGGAAACTAGAGGTTTTTGCAGAGTTTTTTTTTTGGGTGTTCCTTTAAGGTATATATGCATTGGTGTGCACCTAAAACATACCACCTCAGTGCTTAAATGTTCAAACACACCATCACTGTTTATAACAGAGGTTGTTAGTGGATGTGAGTGACCAAAGGTTTTTGCAGATATTTGTTTTGGTGCGCCTTTATGGTACATCTGCACCGGTGCACAACTAAAACATAGCACATTGGTGCATAGATGTTCAAATTTGCATCGTCATAACTTATAACAAAAATAACAAGACTGATCAAAGTGCACCAGTGCCGTTGAATCTTATGTACTAGCATGTAAAACTATTTGATGGTGCACTACGATATGGTTAAATAAAAAAAAATTACCAGACTGATTTCCATTGTGAAACCTCAACTTGTGCTTCCAATCTCTTAAGAAAGCACCGATGCTTACTCTATTTTCAAGGACACCTTGTTTTCGGTGCTCCCTAACGAGTTGGATAGCTCCACCGGTCGGTTCCACATATTTCCAATTTTTGAAAATTACCATGAATTTTCATTTCCTCTCAACAACGAAACCATGCCTCCTCAAAACATAAGAATCCAGGTGATTTGTTTATTACCTTCCTATCTTCATTTTCATTTGTTTAAAATTTAGATTTAGCTTGAAATTTGGGACTTTTTTTCAAAAAAAAATTCCGACTCCATGTAGTGCGTTGTTTCGATATGGCTCACCCTAGAGCAGTGAGTCCTGTGCTAACTTCACAGTAAGCACCACAACTGATGCATCTAATTTTTATCATACTTAACCAATGTTTTCTCTTAAACGACTCGCATCCGGTGCGTTATAAAAGATAATGCTAGGTAAACAACATGCCCTTCCTTTTTGAACACAAAGGCACCAGTGCATTTCATTTAACCAAACACACCGCTCAAAATATGACACAAAATTTAAATGAGCAGTGCAACCATTTTAAATAGCCGCACCGGTGCCATTAACATAACCATACCAGAATAGATATTAACTGATTTGGCATAGTGGGTCATTTCCTTTGATTCCCTATCTTCGGTGGTCTATGCTTCACAACAAACTGCTAAACAAAATGACAATGCTTCAATAACATTGTAGCACCAATGTAGTCATAGTAACACATTGCGCCACTTAATTTGCAATAAATTGATATAACAGAGCAGTGCCACAGTGCCAAAAACTGCACTAGTATGCTATACTAGATGATGCACTGCTAAACTTCATGTCGGTGCTTTGGAAACTATAACGCATTAGTGCAGTCAGTTAGTGAAAGCGCACCGTCATTTTTACATTCCGTAAAAATTGGGTTGTGGTGGGTTTATGTTAATCAAATGCATCGGTGTTATGGGGGTGTCTCGGTGGACGGTCCCTTACCAGTGCTCTCGAAAACAAAATGCATTGTTAAACAAAATGTTTGTGCTCCAATAACATAGTAGCACCAATGCATTTATATTAACACATCACACTGCTTAAGTTGCTATAAAACAATTTAACTTGTCGATGCGCCTAGGTCCAAACAACGTATCGGTGCTATAAAGAGCACAACACTGGGTGGATTTTTCACAAAATATCAGTGCTATGCATCTTATGGTAAGCACCACTAAGATCCTAGGAAGTGTGCCAATTGAGATAAACAAATCAGTGTGTTCTATTAATTGAACGCACTACCCAGTTTTGGAAACAAAAATTTTGCTCCACGGTACGTCAAATGAATACAACACACCCATGGTGTGTACCACAACACAACGAGAAAAATACACAACAATTTACCATATCGATTTATTTTATGGGATTCTCCATTACCGGTGCGTTATAAGACAAACACACTATTATCAATGCATACAAAGATAAAATGTAACATCAGTGTGTTACATTCATTGAAACACACCAGTGTGGCTAAGTGAATTGAACTGGGAAACATATTTAAAAAATTATCATTGTGGTGCATTTTTTGAAACTCTCTCGTTGTCGGTGCATTAGAAAAGACAATGCATCATTAAAAAGTGTTTAGTGCTTGAAGGAACATAGAGTGCCAGAGCGTTTCATATAACTAAGGGAATTCCTTGGTCTATCATTAACAAATTATACTACAACGGTGTGTTATGTAGAACCAACCGCCTAGAGTTACATAGTTCATATGTGAAATGACATAGTGGGTCATTTTGTATGACAACCCTTAACTGGTGCATTATATATCACAACGAACTACTATAGATATCAGTTCTTGACTAACAATGACACACCTGTATGTTAAATTTAACACACCACTATTTAGTGCCTTATTTATGATATGGAGCATCGACAACGATGTGTATGAAGTTATTAATAACATCGGTTACTTTTTTCAGTTTTTGTTTGCAAAAAAAAAAAA
>SNQJ01S0007982.1:107233-120048 GCA_010110895.2 Picea sitchensis | reverse complement strand
GAAGGAGGAATGTGAGGATGGTCCTCTTCCTCTTCACTTTTTCCTTTTGAAGTATTACCCAAAACTGGTCGCTTCCGTTCTAAATAATCTTCATACAAAACTGTCACCATCTCCGACATAGCATGGAATGTTTTCCGAAACTCTTTCTCATCTTGAGAAATCCCTTTGTCCGATGCCATCTTCTCTTTGAAAGAAGCTCTCTTTCTCAATCCAATTAATGGATTCTCTGCAACAAGCTCGCCTTCACCACGCTGTAGCTTTTCCCTGGTTAACATGCAACTCAAATCCAAACATCAACTAGCTCTGATACCACTTGATCCGTAGGATCTTTTAAATGACTATGGTTGAGTTTTAATCTTGCATGTATTAATTAACCATTGAGAATTTAATGAAAGAATGAGGAAAAATAAGAATTATGATAGTCAAATACACATATGCAGATCTGAAATGAATAATAGACAGCAAACCATAAACACGCAGGTTGATAACGAAGTTCGACACAACTTTTGCCTACGTCTCTGGGCCTTTTCTTTGTGGGGGAGGCTTCTTTATTTCTGCTCAAGTGCTCAAAATTACATCTCAGCAATTCCAAATGGCTACAAGACTGATCTGGTCTTGTTCTCCTAGATCTCTAGAACCCTGCAGAAAAAACGGCATGCAAAACTGATGCTCCAAGCTCCCAGAAACGATCCGACAGCGTCTCCAGCTCAAAGGCTTCCCTGCATCAAACTGACTTGGCTTGGCTTTTCTCCAGCATAACTCTGCTTTGAAATGACTGTCTTTGGCCTCAAACAGGCCTGGTTTATATAGGCTTGGAGTTGGTTTTACATCCCCAACTTCCTCCAAGAATCTGGCCTCCAAAAATGCCCAATATCCCCCAAAAATGGAAGAAATCTATTAAAAATAGGCATTAATAAACCAAAAAACCCAATTCTGTTTTAAAAAAACCCACTTTATAATGTTATTAGGCCTTAATCCCCCAAATCCTGGGCGCGGCCCCCTTTACTCGGTCATATGCTGGCCCATGTGGCCGTGTGCTCGCACGCTGGCCATTTTCATTTGCTCCAGCCCCGGGTCATGTGGCGTGTGGCATGACCTGCCCGAACCATGGGCTAACTGTTTGAACCGCCCATGCATATATAGGGATAAAGCCCCGGGTCGTATGGCTTTTTCATAGGACCGTTGGTCCGTTGAACCTCTCCCGCGCCCGTTTTTATGTGGTATGGTTCCGCCGTGTGCGTTGAACCGAGGGCTAGGGCTAAGCCCCGACCCCTTTTTGCCGCCCGCCAAACTTTTATTCAAGGTTAAATATATTTTATGCCAAACGGGTAACAAGAACTACCCGACGGCCAAGTGGCTAGCCCAACTTCCATAGTACGTTGCCCTGCCGGGAGGTCGCGGGTTCGACCCCCGGCGACGCCAAACCAATTTTACATTGACCGATCAACCAATAATGGGGTGCCATGTGGCAGCCCTTGACTGGGCCACGTGGCACCCTTACCAACCAACCAGATGATGACACGCGTCAACCTGTGATTGGCCCACATGCCCGAACCGTACTGCCACATCAACTTGCCATGTCATCTGTCGTACTTCCACCTGTCATCCCACGTGTCTGCCCCATCAGCGTGCCACGTCAGTTGCTGACATCATCCTGCCACGTGTCACCCTGCCAGTGGTGACACGTGTCATCTCAAGACTGGTCCAACTGTACGCCAAAAATGTCAAATCCGCCTGACACGTGTCACCTCCCGGTGTTGCCACGTGTCGTCATCCCAGGCTGCCACGTGTCGCAATCTGATACCGCCACGTCAGCTGTACGGACATGCCAGGTCAGTTGTACAGATGTGCCACGTGGACTGTACGGACTATACAGTCATCCCCTTTTTTTTGCCTGTTTGACTTTTTGAACAGAACGCGATATCTTCTCCATACGGACTCCGTTTGAGAAAGTAAATATACCACCGGAATCAGGAAGACGAGACAGACGCAATGGAATAGGTTTCGTCGCATTCTGAGAACTTTCATTTTTGAGCATTTTTCAAGCCCTATCAGGCTTCTAGATCCAATTTCGGATCAACCAATTTGTACCTCAATATGAAAACCTTCATTAACTTTAACAACAAGAGACTAGCATTTTCATCAAACTTTACTTTAGTCTCACATGACTAGTTTTGGATTAGTCAACAATCCTAACTTGAAATAATCATAACTATGTACCTGTAATGAATAAAGATATGAAAATAGTACACAACGTTCTTCAGTGTGTTTTATGCAATTCATCCAGGTGTCACTACTTGGAACCTCTCAGAAAAGGAGTTATAGAAAAAATGGCACACCTTGTTGAATTATGACTTATTCTAGAGAGCGAACTTGTAGAGCGTGCCCCGTACATAATATTTGTTGTATGGATCTAAAAATTGTACACAGAATACTACACACTAGACTCTAATCAACACATTTGGTCTTACTGAATTTGGATCTGTTATGAAGAAGTTATGACATTTTTACCCGAAACACATGTTTTAGACTAGTTTCACGACTAGCCACAAACCCTATTTTACATGGAGTGTAACTCCAAAAATACAATGACCCACAAGATGAAATTCGTACCACATCTACTTGGTTATGTTTTCTCAATGGCCTCCCAATTTCACAGTTTGAATCATTCTAGAAAAAAAGTTATTGTGAAAATGTTGAGATTACCTGTAAATAACATACCTTAGAAAACATCATCAAAATAATTTATCCTCCCTTGAATTTTGGCCTTCTTTACTTCACCTTCCCTCTGAAATTCATCTTAGATATCCTTTGGTTACCTTAGTCACCTGTATATATTCAATATGCTCAAGTGTGATCAAAATGAGAGATCCTTGCCTCTTATTTATACTCTCCAAGTAGCTTCCTTAGAAGCATCTTCTAGGTCACTTTGCCCACATAGCCACTTTTTCCACATAGTCACCTATGTCCAACTTTACCCAATTTACCACTTGTCCATGTATACAATAGCTACTTGACCACTTAACCCATTTTCCTTATTTTAGGGGTAATCTTCTTATAACTACTTTCCATAATTAGAAAGTTCTTCATTTACTTTATTATTTAAATAATCCTCCTTGACTTTGTCACTTCAATTTATTATTTAAATAATCCTCTTTGACTTTGTCACTTCACTTTATTATTTAAATAATCATCTTTGAATTTGTCACTTCACTTTATTATTTAAATATATCTCTTTGACTTTGTCACTTCACTTTATTATTTAAATAATCCTCTTTGACTTTGTCACTTCACTATATTATTTAAATAATCCTCTTTGACTTTGTCACTTCACTTTATTATTTAAATAATCCTTTTTTACTTTGTCACTTCACTTTATTATTTAAATAATCTCTTCTTTGCAATCACTTTGACTACTTTGACCTTATGGGGCTTCTAGATGACTCATGAGAGTTCTCCAACTTCACATGGCCATAACTCTCTAATCGTGAGGAGTTATGTGACGTTCCACATACCACCAGAAATGGAATGACATGTACTATCCATCTAGAATAGTCTTACCTGAAAATATATCAAAACTCATACCATTATACATCAAACAAACTTGGGTCCATTACCCAAACCTTTGTGCTACCGGAATTCGCTACTAGACTTTCTTCAAGGGTTGAAATCAATGACAACCAACCCAATTAATCAACAAAAGAAGCCTTTGAAAAATAAAATTTGCAATTGTGGCAGATTTAGCACTACATAACCTAGATTTCAACATACAATTTTTTCTATATACATTTGTTTTTTACCATTCTCGTTCAATAATGCTCACACAAAAGAAGAAGCAAAGGGATGAGTAATAATATATAGGGGATTAAATTGAATTATCTATCCATTGATAAACAAGCCTTTGTGGTATTTAAAGCTATCAAATATTCATAACCTACATTTAAAAAACCCATACCAAATTGATTACTCCTCACTCGACTGTAAAATCAATATTCATCCAAAAAGAATTGGGTGAGAGGAGAGAAAATTGTTGAATTTTCAATTTCTAGATCTAATAATTATTTTCTTATGATTTCAAAACAAAATTTTATGCCATTGTTATCGTAGAATAATTACACATTGAAAATATCAACCGAAATAAAAATGCAGTGGAAACAATAGAATAATTGAAATATAGAAATGCACAGTAGACAAAAGATTTTATCCTGGAAAACCCAACCTTGGGAGAAAACCCAACAACTTTTCTTAAGAAGAAATCAATCAAAGTACATCACCGTTCATATGAAGAAACCCTAGCCCAATTCTCCCTTACATGAGGAAGATCCCTCCAAGATAGCGAACCACCAAAAGATAGAAAACCACTACAAAATAATGAACCACCAAAAGATAGCAAACCACTACAATATAAGGAAACACCAAAAGTATTCTAAGATGCTCCTTGCAATGTTGTTGGTATGCCACTGACTATGCGCACTTTATGAGAATAGTGATTGTGATGTGTCAAAATGAAATGATCCAGCCTTTATTTATACAGTTTGAGTCACCTTTAATTTACTTGTGGGGTCGACTTGTACTTTTGTCTTCAATATCTTATTTAATGCTTTCCAGGGTTTCTTCTTGGAATTTGTCCTATCTCCTTAGCATTTATTCTTCACTAGAAAAGTTTTCCATGAGCCTTATTGATGTATCATCTCCTCACATGCACATCTAATTAATATAGGGATCTAATGTTTGAGTAGATCCATTGAGAAGCCCCTCATCACAAGAGGTCTCTTGAGCCTACAACTTCAACATTAGACTAGACTTGTAAACAAGTCAAACCAACCCTATAAAAAATAGATCTCTCCATCCTTGAGTAGGGAATGCGAGAGAATCTTGAGCCTTTTTTTCACTCCTTGTCAAATCAACATGACTAATAGGAGAAAGACTTCCTCTGGGAAATTCACCAGTAGCCAAATTAGCATGGCCTTGTGAGTGAATACATCATTTTCCCTTGGTCAAATCAACATGACCAATCTAGGAGAATGTCTTCCCTTGGGTCATTCATCACTAGCCAAATCAACATGGCCCCATGAGTGAATGTATCATTTTCCCTTGGTCAAATCAGAATTACCAATCTGGGATAATTTCTGCCTCTGGGCCATTCACCACTATCCAAATCAACATGGACCTGTGAGTGAATGCATCATTCTCCCTTGGTCAAATCAACATGGCAAATTTGGGAGAATTTATGCCTAATTCTTCTAACTATAGAAACATCAACACTCCCTCTCAACGAGGGAGACATTTTGCGTCACCCCAAGCTTGTCTCTGAAGTATACAAACTTCTCCTTAGACATAGGCTTGGTGAGAATGTCTGCAATCTGCTCATCTGTAAATATGTACTAGATATTTATTGCTCCTTTATGTACCATGTCTCAGATGAAATGATATTTGATCTCAATGTGCTTCGAGTTGTCATGAAATATTGGATTCTCTAAAATCTTGACACAACTTAGATTATCATAATGTATTAAACTCATCTCTAGTTCCTGATCAAATAGTCTTGGAAGAATCTTCTGAAGCCATACTACTTTGTGACTTGTGACACTAGTTGTGATATACTCTGCTTATGTTGTAATGATTTATATATAAATCTACTTCCTACTAAACCAAAATATCATAGTTGATCCTAAGATGAAGCAACACCATGAGGTTCTCTTTCTATTCATTTCACTCCCTGCCCAGTCAGAATCAGTATATCCATGCAACCTCACTTCACCATCTGAGACAAATCTCATACCATATCCAATTATACCATCCAGGTACCTAAACACATGCTTTTTGCTGCAACCAATGGACGTACCTTGGATTAACCATAAACTGGCTCAAGGTGCTTACTGCAAAGAAAATATCTGGATTGGTGTTAACTAAGTACATCAAGGATCCAATCAACTTCATGTACATAGTGGGATCCACTAGATATGAATATGAAGCGGAATCACTCAACTTATTCAGATTTTTCATCATAGGTGTAGCCATGGAATTGCAGTCCATCATACTGAATCTACTCAAGATCTCAACTGTGTACTTCCCTTGCCCGAGGAATATCTCACCTGGTTTCTGCCACACCTCCAATTCCAATAAATAGTGCATCAAGTCAATATCCTTCATCTCAAACTCTGAATCCAAGTACATCTTGCACCCGACAATGAGTCTTTCTATCCCTGTAAGGAACAAATCATCAACATACAACACCAATATCAAATGATCACCATCAACAACCTTGTAGTAAAGGTTGGGATCTACATCACTCTTGTTGAAGCCAAAAATCATCAAGTATCCATCAATTATGGAGTATCATACTCTGTGTTCCTACTTGAGTCTATACAAAGCCTTCTTTAATATGCAAACATGAGACTCCTTCCCATGTATCACAAAGCCCTGAGGTTGATATATATACACATATTCCTCAATTACACCATTGAGGAATGTGGTGTTCACATCCATCTGATGTAATATCCAACCCATAACTGAAGCAAGAGAAATAATAGTCCTGATGGAATTGTACTCGGGGACTGGAGAAAAAGTCTCCTCATAGTCTACTCCCTCTTTCTGAGAGAATCCTCTCACCACAAACCTCACTTTGTACTTCTTGATGCTACCATATACTACATGCTTAGTATTATAGATCCACTTGGAATTCACCACAGACTTCCCTTCTTCTCTTAGAACTATCTCCCACACATCATTTTGCTGAGGGTTGTAAAGAAATGTCAACTACCACTTGATCCTTGCTTCCTTTCAAAAATCACTGAAGTCATTGGAAGTATACTCTCCTCCATTATCTATCCTTAAAACCCTGATCTTCTTCCCCATCAAGTTTTCTATTTGAGCCTTGAACTCATGGAACCTGTTGAAGACTTCATCCTTTGTCTTCGTGAATTAGATCCATGTATTATGGGAGAAATCATCAATGTATTTAAAATGGTACAAGAAGCCACCCAAGGATGATATTGTCATCGATCCACATAACTCTGAATGCACTAGATCCAAGATCCCTTTTGATCTACTATCACTGCTTGGATAAGGTCCCTTGGTATTCTTTCCAAGTTTACAACCCCTGCAAACATCCTCATGCTCTACCTGGAGCTCTGGAATACTTGTAACCATCCTCCTTATTGTTGGAAAATCCCTATAATGCAGGTGAGCAAATATCTGATGCCATAATTCACATAAACTATTACTATCATGTACCAATTCCTAGGATGGATGTCCTGATAATCTGTTCAGTACTCCCTCTCAAACACCAATCAATAATGTTGATTCTATGCTCGATTCCTTATCTGTTAAATCCCTAATAGAATCTTGGTAAGTTGTCATGTGCCTAGAAGCACCATTGTCTTGTCAACAAGACCAAAAACTCTAAAATTTCAACTTTGACCAAATGTCAATATGAGAGCACTAGTAGTTGCACCAGGGAAAGACAAGTTGATCTATGGAAAAATTAGTCCCAACGATGTCCAATAAATGTCCAAAAACCTTCAAAGAAATTGTGTAGTGGTAGAAAAAATTGTGCACTGGTAGAAAAAACTTTGCAGTGGCAGAAACAATGCAGTTGTAGAAACTGTGTTGTGGCATAAACTGTGCAGTGGCAGAAAAACTATGCAGTGGAATATTTTAACAAAGCTCTAATACCATGTTGAATTTTCAATTTCCAGATCTGATAATTATTTCCTTATGATTTCAAAACAAAATTTATGTCACAATTATCATACAATAAGTACACACTAAAAATATCAACCGAAATAAAATTGTAGCGGAAACAACATAATCATAGAAAGATAGCCATGCACAGTAGAAACAAGATTTTATCGTGGGAAACCCAACCTTGGGAGAAAAACCAACAAGTTTTCTTAAGAAGAAATCAATCCAAGTACATCACCATTCATATGAAGAAACCATAGAACAATTCTCCCTTGCATGAGGAAGATCCCTCAAATATAGCGAACCACCAAATGATAGCGAACCACTACAAAATAGAGAACCACCAAAAGTCTTCTAAGATGCTCCTTGCAATGCCGCTAGTATGCCACTGGCTATGCACACTTGATGAAAATAGTGATTGTGATGTGTCAAAATGAAATGATCCAGCCTTTACTTATACAATTTGAGTCACCTTTAATTTACTTGTGGGGACAACTTGTACTTTTGTCTTCAATATCTTCTTTAATGCTTTATGGGGTTTCTTCTTGGCATTTGTCTTGTCTTCTTGGCATTTTTTCTTCACTAGAAAAGTTTTCCATGAGCCTTGTTGATGTATTATCTCCTCACATGCACGTCTAATTAATATAGGGATCTAACGTTGAGTAGATCCACCAAGAAGCCCCTCATCACAAGAGGTCTCTTGAGCCTGCATCTTCAACATTAGACTAAACTTGTAAAAAAGTCAAACCTGCCCTACAAAAAATAGATCACTCCATCCTGGAGAAGACAATGTGAGAGCATATCAATTTTTTTTTCACTCCTTGTCAAATCAACATGACTAATAGGAGAAATATTTCCCCTAGGTCATTCACCACTAGCCAAATTAGCATGGCCCTGTGAGTGAATGTATCATTTTCCCTTGGTCAAATCAGCATGACTAATCTCGAAGAATGTCTTCCCCTGGGCCATTCACCACTAGCCAAATCAGCATGGCCCCGTGAGTGAATGTATCATTTTCCTTTGGTCAAATAAACATGACCAATTTGGGAGAATTTTTTCCCCTAGGACATTCACCACTAGCCAAATCAACATGGCCCCATGAGTGAATGTCTCATTCTCCCTTGGTCAAATCAACATGACCAATCTAGGAGAATGTTCGCCCAATGCTGCTAACTAGAGAAAAATCAACAAAAAATAGATGGTTATCATGAATATGACATTAAAATTAAAACTAGAAAAATAATTATAGGTCAAGGTTTCTTTAAATTGGGACCAAAAGCACTAGATCTAGCTAAGTTTCTTGAGGAAGGTTGAGAAAATGAAATGTCACTTTGCACCTAATAATCCTTGTTTATTCCAATCATAGTGGACTCTTGGTACTTTGATTTTAAACATTTCTTACAAACTAGTGAAAGTACAACAAATCTGAATAAGAAGTATAGGAGAGCACTAAGACTCAAATATTAGTAGTACCAATTTGTAAATGGTGTATTATTTTGAAAAAACTACAATGGGGTATTATTTAGATGCTTGGCAAGATAATATGTTGACCATTCTCTCAAGGAACTGCATGATGTTGTCAACCACACTCTCAAGGAACTTCATGATGGACCAATTGGAGGAAATTTTAGCCATATAACAACTCACAAGACTTGAAAGTTGGTTATTATTGGCCAACATTGTTTAGAGATGCTCATTCACATGCTCACAGATGCAATTTTTTCCAAACTAGTGCTAGATGAGAAATGAAGCATTCTATCCAATTATAACCCGTGACAATTGGTGAACCATTTCAGTAATGGGGTTCTAGACATTATAGGAGAGATCAACCCTAAATCTTCAAAAAAACACGTACATCTTAACAACTACAAACTATTTTACAAGATGGACAAAACCAATCCCACTGATTAAAGTAAAAGAAGCAATTGCATTCAAGTTCATCGAACAACAATTGATTACCAAGCTTGGGGTTCTATTCTTTTTCTTTTGATAATGACACACATTTCTCCTCTTTGAAATTGATTGAGTTTGCTTTGGAAAAGAGAATCATTTTAAGGAATTCTATCCATTACCCTCAGGGAAATGGTGTATTTGAATCCAACAATAAGAACCTAATGAGGATTGTAAAGAAATTTGTAGTTGATCATCAAAGGAATTGTTACAATGCATTGATAAATTCCCTCTAAAATAATAATGTTACTCCCAAAGCTTCTCTAGGAACCTCTCCCTACTTTTTGTTATATGGAAAAGAAGCCATCTTACCTCTTAACGTTTTCTTACCCTCCCTCCAACTTACCCAAGATGGTAGGGGAAATATTTTCTTAGCGATTCAAAGATGAATTAATCTCTTAGTAAACCTTGAAGAAGAAAGGGAGAAAGCAAAGAAAACGTGTGTTGTTCATCAATAGATGATGAAAATATGGTTTGAAAAACATTCAACAACATGCAAAATATTTCGGGTATGAGACCTTGTTTTTAAATGGGACAATCTAAATGAGCCTAAAGGAAAGCACACAAAGTTTCAACACTTATGGCTTGGTTCATTTTAGGTGTCTGGAAAGCTTGGCCTTGGCACTTATAAACTATATAACATGTAGGGGGAGGTGGAACTTTTCCTTAGTTTCCTTAGGGTTGTTGGCATGTACATAGTAGTTTTCATTTCATTAGTGTTGTTTTCTGGTTTTTTATTGAATTGAAATTTGAATCTTTAGAACAAGCTTTATTTTTTTTTTACTTTGAGTTTTGTTTAATAGATTTTAATTTGCTTTGAAATTTTGAATTTAAATTTTTTCTATTTGGAAATCATTTTTCTCCACATGGTTTGTACACCTACTAACCAATTTGTAATCTCCCTCAAGAATTAAGTGTAGGGTCTTATAAGAGCAAACACACTTGCTAGTCCTTGGAATCTCCTAGCTTATTCATTAGTCATGACTTAAACATTTAGTTGTCAATAATATTCCACACTACCTAAAGAAGTTAAAATAGTGGTGGATTTTGGGCTTCTTCAAATAAATGAGTCCTAAAAAATCTTGAAAGTTCAATTAAGTGGTGCTTCAACCAACCTAAAAAATCTTGAAAGTTCAATTAAGTGGTGCTTCAACCAACCTGAGGGTGCCATCCATTCACATTAAATGAGAAAAACATGTAAAAGATTTATAATTTTAACTCAAAAGACTATCTATATCTATATTTATATATATAATTTTTAGGACATATTTTTGTTATTTAGGCAAAGTCAATCCTTACCTAAGAATTGTAATCCCTATCAAAATTCTCTATAAATTTTCATTTATATATATATATATATATATAATACTTCTAAAAGTGATATTCTCATTCCTTGCAAAAGATAGGATTCAACTTAGCAAAATAGAAGGGTCCTCTAAATATAGTATTCACAATCTTCGCAAAATATAAAGGTTCTAAATGCATGATGATCTAAAGTGATATTCTCAAAACTTCACTGTAATGTAAAAGTTCCGCATATAAATGATAGTTCTAAAGCGATATCCCCAAATCTTGCAATTCTAAGGATTCAATTCTCAAATTATGATGGGCTCAATCCTTGCTAAATATAAAAATTGCACACTTACTATCATATCATATTTATTAATACAATTACCTCTTTAACCATATCAATTTAAATTACACTTATTACTATCATCATCGTAATAATTATATAATCTAAATTACAAAACCTATATCAATTTTATTTATTAATACAATTACCTCTTTAACCATATCAATTTAAATTACACTTATTACTATCATCATCGTAATAATTATATAATCTAAATTATAAAACCTATATCAATTTTCACTATTCAACATTACTATTATTATGGGTAATTTCTTAGGGATAATTTAATATAACAATGGAGATGAAGAAGGTATTTTCCTATATCATCTAATTTTAAACCTTTATTAAAATTAACAATTACATTAAGATCCATTTAAAACATCATAAGTTATATAAATTTTCACTTTGTCATCATCAATTATATTGATGTCATCAATATATAATCCATATATATTAATTGTTAATTAATGTATAATTAACCTTAATCTTTTTAATTTTATTAGTTATATAAATTTCCACTTTATTTTTTTATTGATAACATTAATATATAATCAATATATCTTAATTATTATAATTCTGAAAATCTAGCCGCGAAGCGAGCTCTGTGGAGTGATCGGGCTAGGGCATCCGTGCCTTTGCGCGCCCCTGGGGCTGCCGCGCCCTTGCTTCTGTTCTGCTGCTGCTGCGCACAGCCATGGAGCCCTCTGGGGGTCCGGATCTGCCCCCCCCGGAGGTTATCGCCTTCAAAGAAATGATTTCCCAATGCAGCAAGCGCCCACCCTCTGTGAGCCAGCATAAATTTGTTAAGAAGATGGACACCATCCCCTCAGTAGCCCTCCCCGAGGAAGAAACCTGCAAAGCTACTCTAAACCTGGCTGATCGCGGCCTCATAGGCCAGTTCACGGGCCTCTGGCCCTCTCCCAAGTCGGTGGAGGATTGGACTCAAAGGAACTGGAAGCCGCTTACCAAAGAGGGAGTTAAAAGTTACTTCGTTGGCAAAGGTTTCTTCGTCTTTGTCTTTGAAAGTGCAGAGGACGGAAGCTTGATCTTCAGGAATGGCCCTTACTTTATGGGGCCGCAAGGTCTATACCTAAATAAATGGTCGCTTGATTTTGATCCAGCTCAGGACGTTCCTTCGGCCATTCCGGTGTGGGTGCGGCTTCCCCACCTTCCCCTTCATTGCTGGAACCCAAAGTCTCTACAGATCATAGGCAACGCCTTAGGAAAATACATTGATCAAGCCCCAAGGAAAGATCAATACTCTTGTGCCCGCATTTGCATCGAAGTAGACCTGGAGGAGGGTTTACCGGAAGCCATCAACCTCACAGTCGCAGGATGGACACATGTCTAAGAGCTGGACTACGAACAACTCCCATTCAAATGCAGACACTGCCATGGCTACAGGCACTTTGCCAAACATTGCAAGAAAAAGGCAGAAGATCAACCTGAGAACCAAAATGGAGAGCAATGGACTCTAGTCCAAAAACCCATCCATCATAAAAAGGGCACTGGGAAAGGTCCCCTGAAAGAGGCACCAAGCAGTTCC
>SNQJ01S0007982.1:46026-70184 GCA_010110895.2 Picea sitchensis | reverse complement strand
CAGAAAAAAAAAAAAGAAATAAAAATATAAAAAATAGTATTCCATTGATATATATGTATATATATCAATATTACTTAGTGATATATGCATTGTACTATGAAACCCTTTGAGTGTAGGATAACCAGCAGATAATCAGGATATAGGAAGAATGCGATCGGCCTATTTCAGTCGGTGGCAGCTGAAAGACATCGTCTAATAGATCAAGCCACAGACCGCAATGAGTGTTTTAACCTTTGATGTTAGATTATGGATCATGGAATTTTCGAACCGAGAAGAAATAGCACATTCACATTCATACGGCTTATTTCAGTCATTGAGGAATACGCAATAGTTGAAGCGAGTTAATATATCAAATCATACACCATCTAATAAGTTAATATATCAAATCACAGACCATATAATTCCTGCCTCACATCTGCACTCGTCGATAATAGATTTGAAGAACTTTGTCAGTTGAGAAAATAACTTGCATGCCACCCACTCACTTTTATTCCATTACAATTCAAAGTCATTTGGTTGTTGTAATTCGTAGAGGCCTAAAATACGGTATTCATACTAACTATTTGATTCATGTATTGCGTAATCCAAGTCACATTTTCTATGAGTTCGAATCACACGGTTCTGTCAGAAAATCTTGTAGATTTGATTTGTGGAATTTTCAAACCCAGAAGAAATAACACATTCACGTTCATACGTATTACTTCAGTCGTTAAGAGATACGCAATAGTTGAAGCCAGTTAATATATGAAATCACAGACCATATAATTCCTGCCTCACATCTCCAGTTCAGACAAAGTATTGGCAGTTTAGACAAAGTATTCTATGGAGGGGCGTCTGACAGTTTGTATTGTAACATATCTGAATATTTTCCTAGCATTGTGTGAACCAAAGTTAACGTACGCGAAGTCTAAGGCCGCAAAGCCTTTGGTGACAGCCACGTACATATTTGGAGATTCTACTGTAGATCCTGGTAATAACAATATACTTGCAACGTTTTCGAAGGCCAACTTTCCTCCATATGGGAGAGATTTCGCTGGCGGAAAACCCACTGGTCGATTTACGAATGGAAAATTAGCAACAGATATAGCTTGTACTTGCTTCTGCGCCCTTCTTTTTATTTTCCATATTAATGTAGAAAGAAAATATAGCATGGCTGGGTTTGCATAGCTCGATTCAGGAACCGATAATAGGGGTTTTTTATACGTGCTTCTTATTGATCCGGTGCAATTTTCAGGAAAATAAACACAATTATATTACGGTTATTATCCTTTGGTAGAAATGTCAATTTTACCAATTTTAGAATTCTTATTATCCTTTGGTCATAATGTTCACGTTTAATTTTTCCGACTATATACAGCAGGATTAGCAGGTCTCCCTGATATAGTACCCGCATATTTGGATCCTGAATTCCAAGGACCGCAGATTCTGAAAGGCGCCAGCTTTGCTTCTGCTGCTTCTGGATACGATGATACTACCTCCCTCCCTCTTGTTAGTAGATGTTTTACATGTGATGCTATAGCGATATCAGGATTTAGATATGTAGAAAGACATTTCATAGCTGAGATATAATCTGTCGTTCAATTCATGCAGAATGTTCTAACTCTGGGACAGCAGCTGGAGAACTTCAAGCTTTATCGAAAAGAAATCGTGAATATGGTAGGCGTGGAGAATGCCACTAATACAATGTCGGGAGCGATGTTTACGATAAGTACGGGAACCGATGATTTCGCTAATAATTATTTTCTCAATCCCCTTACTAGTGCACACTATACTGTTACCGAGTTCCAGGATCTTCTTCTCCACTCTCTTTGGGACGTTATACAGGTAATCATATGGTCTCTACCTTGGGGATGATGTTTCCTGTTTAGTATATGAAACATCTTAAGGAATTAGTTGAATTGTCTTTATAAAATTGATAAAAATGTTTTAAGCAAATTGATAAAGAATTGGTTGAATTGTTATTAAGAAAATTGATAAGTTCAATTGTCCTTATAAAATTGATAAAAATGTTTAAAATGTTTTAAGCAAATTGGTAAAGAATTGATTGAATTATTATTAAGAAAATTGATAAGTTGAATTGTCGTTATAAAATTGAGATTGAAAGTCTGCTCCCATAACAATACAAGTTGCAGAGTAGATAAGTTAATTTCTGTGGATGTTTATTGGCCAGCAAAGTCTGCTTCCTAGCCAATTATTTCAATTAAGATGTTGTCTGTCAATTAAACCAACGTTAGAATAACATCGAGTAATAACTATTCTCTATCCTTCACATTTTAATATTAATATGGTTATAATTATAATTAATTACTTTTTTGTTACGTTGCACAATAGATAACAGTCTCTTTGCGCTGATAAAATTGTTATCCCGAATGATTTTGTGACAGAATACTTACAAGGAAGGTGCGACCCTATTAGCCGTCATCGGGCTTCCTCCTTTCGGCTGTTTGCCTTCACAAATTACTCTCCACAACTTGATCGGTAGCTCATGCGTTGACCACTTTAATGACGTTGCGATCTCATTTAATCACAAGGTTGCATCCTTAGTAGAGACTTTGAAGCCCATGCTTCCTGGTCTTAAAATGGCCTATATTGACATATATGATAAGCTGCTTGACATGATAAAGAATCCCAGTAAATATAATAATATTCTAGCACTTTCTGAACACTTCGTGCTTGAATAAGTTTCGGGTATTTATGTGCAGAGATGGCTAACTGTTTATAAATTAATGTGTGGAAGGCTTCGGAGAAGTGAGGAGAGGCTGCTGCGGAACGGGTTTGCTGGAGGCAAGTATACTGTGCAACCCCACCACCCCCGTCTGCCCCTATGCATCCAAATACGTATTCTGGGATTCTTTCCATCCAACAAGCACAGCTTACAATATCCTCGGCCAAGACATATTCTCACAGACTGTTTCGATTTTACATCTGTGAACAATTCATGCAATAGGAGAAACCTTTTAGCTGAAGTAAATATTTAATAAGATGTCCATCGACTATGGGAAACTGTATTCAATAGAACCATGTAATTTAGGGTACGGTATTTATATCTTGGTAGATATTAGCAATCAAATTGCTTAAGTTGCTTGAGTTCAGAGGCTCTTCTTATGACAAATAAATAAGTTTCATATATTAATTTGATGTCTAATTTGACACTCACCATAAAATTATATTATTATTAATGTGGTGATAAGTAAAGTCAAATTGTTAACTTTAGAATAATATAGTTTTATCAAAAAACAATCAATGTTGGGTACTCACATTAAGATATCATTGGAGGTAAGCAAAGTCTATGGATTTTACTGGAAGCTTGAGTTTGGATATTGTTGCATAGATATTTTATTTAATTTAAAATATCATTCAAATTGTTAACTTTAGAATAATATAGTTTTATCAAAAAGACAATCAATGTTGGGTACTCACATTAAGATATCATTGGAGGTAAGCAAAGTCTATGGATTTTAAGCTTGAATTTGGATATTGTTGCATAGATATTTTATTTTATTTAAAATTAAAAAAATTAAGAGATCAAATTAAAATGAGTGACTTCAAATAAGAAGATTTTTTTACAATAGAGTGTGAGAGGTGTAATTCTTGATTTTTATTTCAACACTTTCTATATATAAAATAATGAAAATAATTTATTTATAATTCTTTGAGTACTTAACATAGAATTAACACATGATCTTTAACAAAATATTAATAACAACTTTCTCTCTATATATATATTGATAAATTTGGAATTAAAATGGATTTATACTCATAGATCAGATAATTGTTTAAAATTTGTAAAATTTAACTTTGTTTAGATATAAGTAAGATGAATAAGGCTCTTTTTCTATATGTATATAACATTATCCTTTTTACTTTTGGTTTTAGAAAGAATTTCAAAATTTATAAAATACTTTTAAGATTAAATAATGATCATTCAATCAAAATAAATAAGATACCTAACTTTATTCATAATACTATAAGCACATTTTTATGAGTATTTGGTTGAAAATTGATTTTCATTAAAATTGCTTCCACAACATAGGTTTGTTTTTTAGAGTACAAGTTGTGCAAGTAAGATCAGTCATCAACCTCCTTCTACATGCATGGAAATGTGTTTTTAGAGAAGCACCTCTCTCATTTTGATACTAGTTTGAAATTCTTAAATGTGTATATATTAAATTCCAGAAAAGGTAATGACCAATAAATTGAATAAGGGATAATAGTAGAGAAAAACTATATGTTGGTGAACGGAGAACGATGAACCCTAGCGCTCTGCTGCAACAGCACCCCGTGACTGCTTGATGCTAACGCTCTGGTGCTAATGCCCTGCCACCTACCTTTCCGCTCTGCAAACCAGAACCTCACGCGATTCCTGCACTTCCAGCAATGAGCACGGGTGAGGGGGGAAACCCCCCTGGTACAATGACATAGCTGCCAACGATAGAACTGGTATCCGTGCTAAGAGGCTTGCCTTCAAACCGCCGGTGCACCTTAGGGAGCAGCTCTTTACCCAGGAGCAAACCTTCAACAAAGAAAAGGAACACGAGTTCAGTACATCTCGTACACAAGCTTCCAAAAACTGGCTGCCAGGTAAGTGTATTCCTCAAATGGAAAAACTGCCACTTTACCATATTAAATCGACCAGGGTGGGGAACACACCCAGTTTATGATGGACCACGCACTAATAGGAAAATTCTTGGGCCTCTAGCCGATTGAGAGAGATCTCACTTGTTGGATTAAGGACTGGTGGAACCCTAAAGGAGACTATGAGGTCCAACTCAGCTCCAAGGGTTTCTTTACAATCATTTTGTATAACCTAGAGGACAAGGACAACATATTTGACAACAGACCATACTTATATAACTCAGCGGGCTTATTTCTAAGATTCTGGACCGACAGACTCAGTCCAGAGCAAGGGGATTTCTCATGGGCCCCGGTCTGGATCCGGTTATACTCCCTACCCTAGGAATTCTGGCTGGAAGAAATACTAATGGGCATAGGAAACACGATGGGACAATACGTAAAAGCTTCAGAAGCCACGAAAATAAGAAAGTACACATCATATGCTCGTATCTGCATCTACATGGACATATCGAAAGCCCTACCGGGATCCATCACACTGGAATACCACGACGAGGACTGGAACCAGACAATCGACTATGAACATATACCCTTTCGATGCAAGAAATTCCATGAGCATGACCACTTGTTCAGAGACTATCCCTTGAATGCCTCAGCCCCTAAACCATCTGAAACCAAGAAGAAGGACGGCTTCACCAGTGTCGCAGGAAGGCGAAATAATCCTTCAAGAAAACAGAATGAGAGCACGGCCCCAAAGGTCCCCCCCAAGAACTCCTTTGACACTTTGAATCAGATACCAAAAGAGGCGGAGTTACAGAACCCCCTCCAAGCATCTATGCAAGAGAAAGGTAAGTGCCCTGAAGAGTCACATACAACTCACCCAAAGGAAGAAACTCACACAACACAATCAGGTAGGGACAAAGACACCAATATTCTTATGGATGAAACAGATTTGGCAGAAATAGACCTAGAAAAACTGGAGGAAGCCCTCAATCAGAAAGATCTGCAACATATCCCAGTAGAACAGCTACAGAAAGTGCATAAAGTATTTACCAAATCCACAGTGGGCTCCACAGCTAGGCTGGGCATCTCAGCGGATCCCAGCCCCGAGACCAAAAAATCTACCAAGGAAACCAAGAGGCGAGGACGCAAACCGGCCCAACAACTCATTAAGGAGGCAGGGCACTTAATGATCAATTATGGCCAGATACAGAGGCTATCAGAGGGATACCTCCAGCCCCCTCCACCATCCACATGATGAAGACAATGTCCTGGAACATCAGAGGTCTTAATGGAAGATCCAAGCAATGGATCCTCCGAGAATGTATTAAGACAGAGAATCCAGATATCCTACTACTGCAGGAAACCAAATGTGCAGGACGGGAGGCGGAAAATATTTTTCGAAGCAGCTGGAGAGGCGGGGAATTCCTCTCTTTGGATTCAGTGGGTGCGTCAGGAGGACTGGCCATCCTTTGGAATCCGCAAACGGTCACTTTGCTTCATCCCTTCTCAACTAGAGACACCTTAATTGCCTATTTCAAAGTTGTAGCTTCCTCCAAGGAAGGAGCCATCACAAATGTATATGGCCCACAATCTATCCAAGAAAAGGAAAGCTTCATACAAACCCTTCATTATGTTCAAACCCTCATACACACGCCGCACTGGATAGTAGGAGGCGACTTCAATATGATCCTAATGCTGGAGGGAAAAAGTAGAGGGACAAAAAGGCTGGAGCACGACAGTGGTAAGTTCAAAACCCTAATAGAGCAATTAAATATGGTGGACATGGAAACTCGGAATGGAATATTTACCTGGTCCAATAGAAGAACAGGGTACCAGCATGTGTCCTATCGGTTGGACCACTTTCTAGTGACCGAAGCCCTCCTTGAAAGTGACCAGGCAATGGAAGCAAATATCATGCCAAAATCAGGGTCGGACCACTGGCCCATAGTATTTTGTCTGGACCCGGGGCTCCCCCTTAGGCCCAAACCCTTTCGATTTGAAAAGTTTTGGCTTACTCACCCAAACTTCCAACAACTAGATCACACTTGGTGGGGCTAGGCTGAAATAGATCATGGCACTCACATGTACAAGTTCCAACAACGCCTTAATAACTTTAAACTACTTTTAAAAAGATGGAACAAGTCCACCTTTGGAGACATTCTCCTCAGGAAGAGGGAAATTGAGATTCAACTAGAAGAACTTCAATGAAGTTTCATAGCAGGGAGTATAACTCAGAACCTGGTGCGGGAAGAGGAACAAATTATGGTGGACTTAGAGGCCTGCAGAGAACAAGAGGAGATCTTATGGAGGCAAAAATCTAGGGTTCAATGGCTTAAAGAAAGGGAGCGCAACACAAAATTCTTCCACAGGGCAATGACGCACCATAGATACATTAATCACATCACACAGTTGGAGGACGACCAAGGTACCCCAATAAGGGACCACGAGCAAATAGTGGATTCTCTTAATTCTTTCTATCAAGATCTCCTCAAGAGACCAACACAAACAGGGAGAAGTCTATCCAAAAAGTCACTTGCCACATACCCAGGTTAATTAATTCTGAGAAGAATAGGGCACTGCTAAGGCCTATTACTCATGCTGAAGTGGATTCTGCAGTAAAAAACATGCCCCTAGGTAAGGTACCAGGCCCTGATGGATTCACAACGGACTTCTTCCATTATTGTTGGGATATGATCAAGGAAGAGGTATGGCGGGTAGTAGAAGAATCAAGAACATCTGGTTAAGTTCTCTCTGCCTTAAATGAAACCTTCATCACTCTCATTCCCAAGGAGGAACAGGCCACTCACCCGAAGCAGTTCAGACCAATATCCCTATGTAATGTCATTTTTAAAATAATTACAAAAATTATTGCCAATCGCCTCAAACCGATCCTGCCGTTCATTATCTCTAATGAGAAATCTGGCTATGTGGAGGGCAGACAAATCATGGACAACGTTATCCTATCCAATGAGGTAATCCACTCCTTAAAAACGAGCAACACACCAGGTATGCTTATCAAACTTGATCTCTCAAAAGCTTTTGACAGACTAAGTTGGCAATATATGCGGTCGGTTCTGGAATCCTTTGGCTTCTCTAATAGTTGGGTCGACTGGATTCTCACGCTCACTTCTTCTCCCTTCTTCTCTATTCTTGTTAATGGCACACCCTCTCGACCTTTTCTCTCTACCAGAGGCATTAGGCAAGGCGACCCCCTTTCTCCTCTCCTTTTTGTTATCATGGCAGAAGGCCTAGGTCGCTACCTTAAAGCAGCGGTTATTTAAGGTTCTCTCACCGGGATGCCCCTCCATGACCTCCACCTGACACCCTCGCATAGCCAGTTTGTCGATGATACCCTTCTCATGAACAACCCCATGGTTAAAGAAGCCACCAGGCTCAACTCAATCCTCTCTGACTTCTTGGATGCCTCAGGCATGCTGCTTAACTTGGATAAGTCAAAGCTTTATTTTTTCAACACGCCAGCCCTGGTTCAGGTTCACCTCTCAAGACTCCTAGGTATTGTCAGAAGCTCCCTCCCTTCTACTTACCTAGGCATCCCCCTTACCGGAGAATCAGCGAAGTCTAATTCTTGGGACAACCTGCTCTTATCCATAGCTAACAGGTTGAACAACTGGACCTTTAGACCACTGAATATTGCTGCCAGACCAGTCCTGCTCAAGTCAGTCCTGCAAGCTCTGCCCACGTACCTTTTCACTGCCTTGGCCACGCCTATCTCGGTCATTAAGGCCATCAAGAGTCTCCAACGCAATTTCTTGTGGAAGGGACACCACAACAACAAGAAATGGGCTCTAGTTGGATGGGACAAACTTTGAAAACCCAAAAAGTTCGGAGGGTTGGGAATCCGAGACCCGGGGAAGATGAACAAGATCATGGGAGCCAAGATGTGGTGGAGATGGCTACAACATCCGCAATAACTCTAGGCGCATCTCTGGAAACAAAAGTATGCCCCAAACGCACAATCTGACCAATTAATCAGATTCAATGAACAGATGCAAGGATCCAACATTTGGAATACCGCATGGCGGAATCGTCACCTAATACAGTAGCATGCCTTCTGGGAGGTAAGAAACGGCAAAAGTGCACTATTTTGGCAGGATTCGTGGCAACAACTACCGCCTCTTGATTACCTGGAAAGCCTCCACCCTCTCAAACTTAAGCTACAACAAAACAACTTCAAAAAGGTTAATGATTTTTGGCTCCCTACTCAAGGAAGACAACCCTGGAGACAGTGGAAAACTAGCAAAACAGACCTATAGATTTTGGAGGATTTCGACCTTAAGCCGTGGAAGGAATGCATGCAATACAGGAAAATTCCCACCAAAGAAAAGTCAGACATACTTCGTTGGGGCCACTCCACCTCAGGAATTTTTTCGGTCAAGGAAGCCTACAACCTTCAATGGAATCTCCCAGGCCAAGCCCCTGAATCAGTCTGGAGCAAAGTCTGGCAGCCTTTTCTCTGGCCCAAGATCTCCTTCTTTCTATGGCTCACAGCTCAAAACCGTATCCTCCCTTGGGATAACCTCCTGAAGAGAGGCTTCATTGGGCCCTCTAGATGCACCCTATGCCAACAAAGTGAGGAAACCATGGAACACCTCGTCAACAACTGTCATTACAGTCAACAGCTTTGGGACTGGGGAGCTCAAGCCATGCGACGCTCCCAACAAAATCGTAGCAATGTTCGGGACACCCTAGTTAATTGGGACCTTGTCTCCTTCCACAACCCAATTCTCCAGCGCATCTGGAAGCTGCTACTGGGATTTACACTTTGGGCAATCTGGAAAGAAAGAAATAAAAGAGTCTTCAACTCCAAATCGTCCCCCCTATCACTACCTGGGAAATGGCTACACGGCTTATCCGTGAAACCGTTCACAGTAATTCCTGGCTCCAAGAAGATATGCAGTGTAAGCCTGAGGAGAAGATCATTCTTGAAGGCTAGAACTTGCAATTGAGCATGCAAATACAGGGGAAAACCAAAAACAGGCAAGCCAACAGTCTCACGGTTTTGACCCCACCCCCATTCGACTTCCTCAAGATTAACTTCGATGGGGCCTCCAGGGGTAACCCTGGACCAGCTGGTTTCGGGGCCGTCCTTAGGGACCACATGGGCAAGATTATTCACATGACTGGAGGATTTCTGGGTGAAAAAATGAACAATGTGGCAGAGCTCGCAAGCCTTGTAAAAGGCCTCCAAGACACAGTGCAAAACCAACATCTTCGGCTAATCATTGAAGGAGATTCCCAAGTAATAACTCAACTCATATCCAAAATCCTTAATGGTCTGCCCCCCTAGAGGATTTCCCCTAGTTGGAGACTCTCTGGACTCCTGGAAGACTTCAGGGATCTCATCAACCCCAATCTCACACTCATCCCCTCTCATGTGAAACGAGAAGATAACAAGGTTGCGGATCACCTGGAAAATGTTGGAATTGACGCAAAGGCAGAACTCATCTACTGGCAGGCCCACGTTTCTGGAGAGACAGAAATCTCTAGGTAGTGCAGAGACCTTTCTAGCAAAGATTTCCCGGCCCCGGATGGGGTGACACGCGGCGAGGATGTGACACCATGCTTAGCACTAAGCATGGGCTTAAATGTCGATGGCCGCTACCCACGCACCAGAATTTACGATGGTGGACGGCCACAGCAGTAGCATAACGATGGAGGGAGTCCTCCCTCATGAGACCATTTACGACCTTGGCATACTCAACATGGTAGGGGTTAAAGGCGGTCAATTGATCTCAGCGTCTGGTTATGTGTTTTCATATGCTCCGGCTTCGGCTCTGATCTTCACTTGGAGGCTCTGGTGTAGCTCTGCGTTCCTCTTGCCCTGGCTCACCACCCTTTCATGGCATCTTGGCAAGGATTCTCTGAGCAGTTTGTCTACGTGTGAGCCAAGACAGAGTCGGCCTGCTCATGCTTTGTACCGGCTACTGCTCGCATCATGGCTTTTACGCTCATCTCTGCACCCGCTCTGCATTCTCACTCACCCCCACGATACTATGGTTCGAAAAAGAGGAAGACCTCGCCGAGGCTCAGCTTGTAATTCCCACAAGGCGCAGTGACGACAGAAAGAGGAATTTGAACGTGCTCTGGCAATGGCGACCTCCATGCTTCGGAAGAAGGCTTGGGCTAAGAAACGGGCGTTGCTCGCCACCATAGCCAAAACGGGAGCTGGCTGCAGCAAAGCGGACACAGCTAGGAAGGAGGATGGAACAGAGGATATGTAGCCCGCCTGTATCGTGGAGGAAGACCCGAATATGGAGGATCTGTCGACAGTGGAGGCACCTCGTGCCACAATGGGGACTCGTAGGGAGGAGAGAAAACCCAATTTGGGTATGGAAGAAGAGTTTCCCAGCTGCATTGTTGAAGAAGTTCCTTGGGAGGACACTGAAGCGGCGTTGGAAGTGGACATCACTCGCTCGATGGGAAAGGATGCGGGGGATGGTGCGAAGCAGATGGAGTTTGACGATGCACATGGCGGTCTGCATGGCTTTCTCCTCCGTGCGGAGCACCCGTCCCTGGTGTTCGAGCTCTGAGGCCACATGTCTGACCTGGAGCATCGAGCCCTCCTCATGGGCCAGCGCCTGGACATGCTTCTCGATGCCTACTCCAACGCTCCAGCTCGACGGAAGTTCCCCCTCTGCGCGCAGACTTTTGCCATCCCGGCTGGGTCCACGTGGCAGACTGACGATGTCGACAGGGCACCGGGTACCTAGGTTTTTATGTTATCTTGGTTTTTTAGTCTTTTATGCTACTGTTTTACGTTCTTCTGGACTATAGACATCTGTCCTGGTTTCCTCCGGGCAGGACAGATGCCACCATCATACAACTGTTATTTGCTATGCACCTATGTTGGTTTCCGGTAATCGGCAGCATTTTTGGTGACTCAGACCCATGACACTATATATCTTGTTAAAGTTTTTTGTTAATCTAATATAGCAGGCTCCTCCTTTTTTTATTTAAAATAAATAAATAAATTGAATAAAATCATATAATTTCATTTTATTTATAATGTTAACAATTTGAAATAAATCTACTATTATAAGTATTTGGAAATTGGAAATCTTACTTTGGTAAGTAGAACAATTGTAAAACTTGGAATTTTGGTTCTCCTAAAAGAAAGAAGGTCCTAATCAACACCCTTGTTACCACACATTGTGAGGTTTGGGGTTGTAGTAATTCACTTTTATGAAGGCTCAAAAGAGGTTGGGTTTCGGGTTGTAGTTATTCACTTTTATGAAGGCTCAAAAGAGGTTGTATTATACATGTACTATAGATGTACTCCTTATACCATTAGGGGATAGAGAATAAAGATTCCCTAAAAGATATTTAATATAAACATGAACCCCAAGTTGGAAGACAAAATTGCTTTGTTGCTAGCTGAAGAAAGAAAATAAATACTACTAAGACTAAAAACATTTGATGAGCTTAATAATGAGAGAGGGTATGCTTTACAATATTTAAATAGATTTTCCACACATGTGACAGAAATAACATAAAGGATGAAAAACATTTTCAAAGACATTAGATATAATTTTTAAAATTACATAGCTTCTTAACTCCCTAAAAAAATTAAAGGGAACTTAGAAATTTTGATTTCCAAGGTATTGGACCATAGAGATAACTTGATAAGTCAATTAATTAATTTAAGTTTATATGTTTGATAAACCAAAGTTGATTAAATAATCATCATTTTTGTATTATAATTAGTGAAATTTTATTACTAAAATTTGGATTCAATTAATCAAAATATAGTATGTGGTGTATGGAATAAGAATATTTCCATGGAGAAATAAGGTATGTGGTAAGGAGGCATAATGGAGGAGGTTCAAGTGGATTATGAGGAGGGCAAGGAGTTCTGTATGAAATCAATCTTTAGTTCTAGAGAGGATTTACTAGAGATGTTAAGGGGGGATAGGAATTACAATAAGGAAATTACCAAGGGAAAATATCCAATTGACAATCCAAACAAAGCATTAGGAATGAATAAAATGTGGTGTAGAATCTTCTCGACGGTTAAGGAGAGAAAATTGAAGGTGAATAGGGCAATTGGCTAAAATTTTGACCCTCTAATGATGCAAGGAAAATAATTCCTTTACACATTAGATATAGAATAAGGATTCAATAGAGAGAAAGTAATTGTTGACTTACATGAAAATAAGAAATCCTAGTATAGGTTAGATGACATAACAGTTTCCTTATATAATTTGAAGGAGTCAAGGGTTTTTCCACTCGGAATCAAATTAATGAATTTTAGTACGAAGGAGTTCTAGCATTATGTAGGTGTAACAACTTGTTTTCACCAAGACTATAGTTATGCTAAGAATTCATATGATTATGTTTATGGAGCATGTAATTGTGTTTTAATTAATGAAAGCACCAAACAATTGATTGAGAGGGAACGACCTTGAAATTACTTGAAATAATACACAAGTGGGAATTGATGAAGCATTGATTAATTGATTGGTTGGGTAAGGTGGAGCTAAGATGTTTTTATGAAGAAAATATTAAGCTTGTTTAATAATGCATATTATGCTTACAAAAGCATAAAAATACCCCTTCTAGCATACCATATCTGTATGCAGCCAGGTGACTAGTAATGGAAGTCACAGAGGTGGTTGGAACAATTAATAAATGTTGACGAATTGGTCTCCTGAAAACATGACACCAAATACTTTCCCCTTCAGCATGTGAACTTCGGACTACGAGTTGCGTCTACAAAAATTCCATGGGAATCCCAAGAATATTGGATGAGGAAGAGACCAATGGTGGGAAAAAACCACCAAAAAACCAACAAAGAAGGGACAGTAGAGGAGAGACCTAAACTCATAAGGGGAGGCTATGAAAGAGTAGAGTGCACATGAGGGTGCACATTCGCAATAGAACAGAAAGAGAAAATAAAGCACACAGGATCTTGAGAAGAGATAACCTAAGAAATAACCAGTGAGAAATAGACTCATAGAGAAAAGGTGTAGTGAATAGAGGTCTTCGTGAGCACAAATTGAAGAGTAAAAGAGAATGGAAATATTTCCTTGAGGAAAATATTAAGCTTTTCCAACTTATAGATGATCACCCTGAAAGAGAGAAGAACCAGATCGAGAGTGGAGAAAAAGAAGACTAGAAATCGGTTCTTACTCAATAGAAACCAACAATGGTAAGGGGAGGTTGTTGAGGGACTATTTAGCAGAGAAAGGACTCCCTTGTACAGATGAAATCCAATTGATAAACCACTTGATAAACCTGTAGAGTTCTTGAGCTCAGTGGGAAGGGGGGGAATTCTACTATTGTCATAGGTGGAAGGAGAGTAACCTTCCTAGACGATCTTGAGCTTAGAAACCAATTGAATCATTCCCCATGTGGTATCATGGCTTGGCATGGGGGGAATTTATTGTAGGACGGAGCTCTAAAATATTACTTGAGGTTGGGAGGAAAGGAATCCTCTCTTAGTATGTTTTTTGTGGGATTTTTCCCTGATTAGATAAGTAATTCACTTGATATGTTTAATTATGTATGCATGTAAATGTCTGATTTAAATGGGAGATGTGAATGCTATTAATTAATGAATTGAATTATGAGTAATTGGGATATGTTGATGTTGTGATAGTTTAACTTGTTAAACTATAATTGAAAAAGTGTGGAGAGTCTATGTCCTTAAGGACCCTATAGATTTGGAAGAAATTTTGCAAGACATGGAAAGAAACATCATTTACCTAATGATGCAAGTGTCCTGAAGTCTTCAGAGATCCATGTGAGGAGTGGAGGACCAGGTGTTCTGAGGAGACCATGATATCTATGTGGAACTCTTGCAATATATGCAAGAAATTTATCTATGCCAAAGTTGAAATGCCTTTGATGGCCTTAGAATAGTTTTTCGACTCTTGAAGACTTAGTAAAATCCTTACAGAACATAAAAAATTGGCTAAGTTCCCAAATCAGAGCGTTAACCAATGGAAAAATCTAGTGTTAAGTTAGGATAGAATAGAGCCATTGATTCAGTACAATGAGTGAATATCATCCCTTTGTCGGGAAAGCATCGTTGTCACGAATGATTGAATGCCTAGAATTATGGGAAGTTTGACGACGACGAAAAGCATAAGGTGAAACGAGGAGCATTGATCTGTCAGGATTGACCCCAACCAGATCTAGATCGTTGGTGTCAGACACATCTTCATCAACATATTGGATATAGACAAAGTTTAGGTGAAGGTCCCTATAACAGTGCTAATATCGATGAGAAATCGGGAAAGAAAAGAGATCCATTGATTGGTACATGGACGAGAGTCGATATCTGTCATAGGTTTCATTTAAGTGAGAAGGTTTCATTGATTGGTACATGGACGAGAGTCGATATCTGTCATAGGTTTCATTCGATTATGATAACTTTGATTTTTTGTCCCTCCTAGATCCATTTTGTATTATTCCTCCCCACTAAGACCTTTTGGTCCTCCAAAAGGGTATTAACAAGTCATCAAGTGTGGGATAGGCCACCCCACTTATCCTTTGTCTTTAAACTTTGTCCTGTGCACATGTCTCATCATAATCAATTACAAAACAACCATAATAACTGACATCATATTGTTAGCCACTTGTACTCTTTCACATCTTACTGAAGCCACTACCATCCATGTTGAAAACAGTAGCAGTGATAACATAAAAAATATGATTGCAAATGAGCTAATATGTTTGAAGTACTTGCATGACATTAGCTTATCTTTTGTTCTACAACCATTTCTTGTTCATTCTTAATATCAATTGTTTTATTTGTCACAATTATAGGTGTGTTTCTTGCATAATATTCCTTCCTTAATTGTTCCATTGTTTGAAGAGATTGATTTCCTTTTATATGATGCACATGTACAACATATGAATTGCCTTCTTTAGTTAAGTGATATTGATTTTGTTCCCTGTAGAAGATTGTTTTGAGATCATACAAATAAGGGTTACCTAAGACCATTCAACATTCATTGAGTGCCACCACATCACACATTACCTCATCCATAAACTTTGATGAAATTTCAAACTTTAAAGTGCATTGCTTTGTTATGTGCAATTTATGATTGTTTCTTATCCATTTAAGTGAGTAAGGTCTATGATTAATATTAGTGTTTAATCCCAATTGTTTAACCACTTCCTATGAAATAAAGTTGGATCGAGATCCATTATCTATCAATGTATCGATCTTAGTATGTTTCATTATCACCCTTATGCGAAACAACTTACTTATATAATCATATCCATCACCAATTTTACCTGTCAAACCAACTGATGTGATTTTAGTATCATCACCTGAATCATATCCCAAGGTTGTTGGTCGTGTTGTTGTTGCAATTGTTTGCCTCCCTTTCCTTTCTTTAAACCACTTTGGTCTCTTCTCTTGGTGAAATGTCCAGCAATGGTCATCATCGTGCCCTTCTTTCTTGCAATGCTTGCAAGAGAGCTTCTCTTCCTTTCTTGTCGTTCAATTTGTTTTCTTTCTATTTCCCTTCCTTTTGTCCTCTTTCCTTTAAGATGATTCCCCTGATACACCAACTCATGTTTTCTCTGCTTCAATATATGTTGCTTGGGCATAAACCTAATCAATATTAGTAGGTCCAAACATAAATATAGTGTTACCAATATGTGCAAGAAAACCTCCTATATACTTCATAAGGTTTCTTGGGTATGTGATGGAATATTTAACATTAATTCCATCTTACGAAATTTATCTGTGTATTCTTGCACCGTTTGTCCCTCTCTTAGTTTAAGACTTTTCCATTCAATTAAATCCTTCTCTTTATAACCCAAAGGAAAAAATTGTTGTCTATGTGAAAAAACAAAATCTTTCCATGATGGAAATACATTACCAACTTGTTGCATGCCATTTTGTAGCTTACTCTTCCACCAGATGAATGTTTTGCCTGAAGACGAAGCGATGCCAACTTTATTTGAGTTTCCTCATCTTTGATTCGCTACACACTGCAATAACATTCCATCTGTCTAACCCATTTATAATGCCTCTCAACATTGACTTCACCATCATACATGGGCAATTCAAATTTCACATCAAGCTTAAGTAAAGTCATATCATGTTTATGTTTATGGGAATGTTTTCTTGCGGTGGATTTGGAACTAGTACTTGAAGAAGAAGACGATAATGGAGAAGAAGGAGGTGAAGGAGGAGGTTTAGGAGGATCCTCTCCTTCTTCAACTTTGTATTGTTTGGAACATTCCCCTTGGAAAGGCCTCTTTTGTTCCAAGTAATCCTCATATAATACCTTTACCATCTTAGACATGGAAAATAAAGTCTTTTGCAACTCTATCTGATTCTGAGAGATGCCTTCTTCCGATGCCATCTCCTCACTTTTATAAGTCCTATTTATCAATCCAATATCAAGATCCCCTTCTATAAGATTTCCTTCACCATGATTCAACTTTTTTCTGGTAATCATGCAAACTCAAACAACCAACTATCAACGTGTTCTGATACCACTTGATTAAATTGATCTTTAAAGACTTGGCTAAGTTTTAAGCATATGTTCAATTACCAATTAGGAATTAGTGAAAGAAGAAGAAATTAATGAGATATTCTAGAATCCATCATAAGGAAATATATATCATAATATAATCACAAATAGCAACAAACCATAATAGAAAAGTTTTTAACGGAGTTATGCAAGATTGCCTATGTCTCTGGGCCTTTATCTCAATGGGTGACGCTTTCTTATTTATCTTTAATGCTTCAAAAGTACATCAAAAAAGTGTCAAAAGGATTACAAACTAGTCTGGTTGTGTTCTTCTTGACCTCAATAATCCAACAAAAATGACGATACTGAAAAAATTTGAGCGTAGCTCCCGGAATTGGCCCAAAACGTCCGCTTCCTCAATGGCTTCCATGCATAAAAATGGCTTCAAGCTTCATAAAATCATCATCATTATGACAATATGAACCTCTCTAATGCTGATAAGAACCCATGGTTTATATAGATTTTGAATTTCTATCCTCCTCCCATCTTCCTCCCAAAATATGTCCCCAAATCAGGTTCTAGATCCTCCAATAATGGATAAAATCCTCCAAAATCAGGCTGAAAATAAACAAAATATAATGTATTGTTAAAAAAACCCATATTTGGAAAAAATCAAGGCACATCCCCCTTTCTCTGGGCTCTTGGGAATATGGGGAACGCTATATTGCCAAGGGATGGGTGTTGGCTCCTTGTCCTCCATTCAAGCCCCCCGTTCTGGTCGCAAGCAGTGCCATGTGGCCTGTGGTTAAACATATCGCACCCACCTTCTAGACTAGCTGTTGGTCTACATCCCTTGTTTGGTCGGGCTATCCCATGCCGATCGAGGCATATACCCAAACTCACGCCATATGAAATTCAAATGGAATTTGGCCGATTTACAGTTAAGTTCCAATGTGTAGCCCAGACGGTCCATTGATGGTTGCGAAGACCTTGTGTAGGTGGAGGTCGGGTGTTCAAATCTCATGGAGGCAGAAAAAATATTTTAACCAGCCAAGATTGGAAAAAATTGGGATGCCACTTGGAACCCTCTAATTGGGCCACATGTCACCCTGTGATTAGACCATATGATCCAGTCACCAACACAATCGGTAATCCAGTCACTTGCGATGTCACCTATCGTACAACGACGTGTCGTGCCACGTTACGATGCATACTTCCAAGTCACCTACCCAGTTAGTTGCCACATCAACATCTATATGACCCAGTCACCCTGCCATGTCAACATCTGTACAACCCAGTAAGCCTACCACATCAACATCCATACATCCACATGTCGTCTGTACTGCCACGTGTCATCCTTTCATTAGGCCATGTCACATACAAACTGCCATGTGCCAATTCTGTACTAGTCCAAATGAGTCCGAAAATGCCAAAACTAAATGGCACACGTCACCTCCTCATGCTTCCACGTGTCCTGCTAACGTCACCTATCATACTGTTGACGTCAACAGTATGACCTGTTGACTTTGACCAGTTTGAATTTTTGTCTATTTGGGAAATCGATTAGAACACGATAACATTCGCATACAGTGTCCATTTGTGAAAACAATTATATGCCCAAAATCAATGTGATGAACTGAACACAATGATGCTAGTTTCATTCAATTCCGATAAATTTGATTTTTTGGCCTTCTTGGATCCATTTTTGATCACCTTGTCCATTTTCCTTGGCTTGAAAAGCATCAATTTGTTTAGTAGATAGTTGTGTATACCCCATGATACTTGATGAGTAGATTTTGTTTCTTGGGAGAGATACCCTACATGATTTCTATCTTTCTTAACTTAGTGGTGTACTCATGTACACTATATCCTTGGTTTTTCCTCAAGAAGTGCCACCAAATCAATTGGTCCTATACATACCATATAGGGTAGAATTGGGACTTGATGAGGTTTTTACAGTCATCCGACCTAGTTATTGATAGATCACCCTCCATCCTAAGTGTTTGCATATGGATTTCCCACTAGGTTAAGGCATGGCCCTCTAACTTCAGTTTCAAAAATGATATATATTTTTCTTCATTACATGGTGAAAACTAAAATTAATTTCTACTTGTTGAAACCAATGATTTAGTTTTGATGCATCAATCTCATCTTGGTATGAATTTATGTCCAATTTTTATTCCATCTTGAATAAATAATGTGAAGGGTTTATGGTATTGAAACTTACTACTCTTTCTCAGGTTCTTTGCGTGACTCCCATTTTAGGTCTTCATTATCCACCAATTTCCTATCTAATCTGATCTCTAAGTTTGAGCCTCCAACTTCTATGAATGGTTCAATATTTCTTGCTACAACCACCATGAAGAGGGACATATAGGGAGATATCTCAACAACTTGATATTATAACTTTGCAAATATCTCCTTTGCTATATCTCAAGGGTTGTTATGAATAAACGCATCCGTCATTTCTATGGTTCTACTACTTTCTTCTTAAATGGATTCCTCGATCCCTGCAAATTTCCATAAATTCCTCAAGAAAACCTTCTATAATACCAATATGATATGTAAATGCCATGGATATTCCACTAGAAAGTTATTCACAACATATCTAATAAAATATATAAACATTTATTGTGAAGGTGAATTTCCTTTAGATCCTATATCTTTAGTTGTTGTTTTTTTGCATAAATTATATGAAATAGTTGAAATGAAAAAAATAGATAACAAAAATAAGTACTCACACACCATCCAAAAATAAACACAAGATATAACCTCAAAACCCCAATACAAGAGAAAACATGGCTAGAGGTGAGGTTTCTCTACTCTCTTTTCTCCAAATTCAAGTACAAAGAAAAAGACACTATCTATGAAGTTGCCTTTGAAATTGTGGCTTATATGGCTACTAAATAATATTTCCTCATTTGTTATTCTCTCAAAATACCACTCCTAGGTGATTTTCTCAACTATGGAACAAATACAATGCCAAACAATGGAGCACCTTCTCCTCCTAGTGGCATGATATTTAACATCACCCAATATCCATCTAATGTTAGGGTTTTGACTTCCTCAGCCCTGAATTGTGACTAGGTCTTGGACATTCCATAATGTTATTTAAATTCCATATGTATCTATCCCCATATGAATTTGAGATGGAGTTTGACATGGAATCCACTTATACCATGGTGGTAAACACCATAGGTCAACTTGCATGAGGAATTAATTTTGCATACGAGATCTAGTGGATGTGATTTTCACATTATTGGAAAGGTCTCAATGTGTGGGATAATGTAAATGGGTCTCAGCTAAAGATGAGAAATATTTGACCCCAAAAATTCCATTTGATGCCTCAAAATGGCTCTGGAAGGTTTCAAACCCCAATTTTCCAAACTGGGACCTTCCATTAAAATGACCCTGCAAGTTGATTCCTCCAATTTTTTCCACTCTTAAAGTATTGATATATATGAAAAATAATACAATGATCAAATGTAGATCCTATATATTCAAAATTAGCTCAAGTATACATTTTTTTCAAAATGGCACACTATTCCCAATATAAAAAAATGACACCTCATGCCCAAACATCGAAGAATGGAATCTCATAACCTCGATACAATGGAAATCAGCGGTCACTCATTGACCACCACCATATCCACTATTATGGGCATACTAGAAGTCAACATTTCTCTTACTCAAAGTGGAAACTCAAGTATTCTTGTGTCTTGGTGTGGTTTTCATTTTTGGATAATGGACAATGAAACGACATTCTTATAATTTTTTTCCCATGATAAATTAACACACTTACAAATTGATATTGTATAATTCAATCTAAGAAAAATCACTGCATATGATACTGTAAGTCACAAGGTCATTTCCCTCCTTTGTGAGCCTAATCTCTATGAAATTACTCACCAAAAAAATATCAAAAAAGTGACCCTAATCTCTTTGATATGATTCCCTATAGAAATTACAAGAATCAAAGCATGAAATTTAATAAAAAATGTGTAAAATAAATTTCATTCATGCTACATAAAAAAAATCATCAATGAATGATCTCACTATGAATAAGCCAGGAAATGTTGAATATTGTCTAGCAAGAAGAGCACTCAATGATACAAGATGATCCAAGCCAAGATATATTGTACCTTGGAATACATTATCCACATTGGATGATGGAAGGGGGGATGCATGAGGTGAATTGGTGAAACCACGATGGATGAAATGGTGGGAGATGTAATAGGGTGAGATAATGGTTGGCATATGGGTGCATCCACTATGGGTGGATGGGATGGAAAAGGTAGTGGGGGTGGGAAATGATAAGACCCCACAGGTTGTGTTATTCTGCTATGGTGGTAGTACCTTGTGGGGGTAAAATGGTATCCCAAGAGATAGGGAAAGGTGGCTAAGGACTAAACTTTCCTTGTAGTTTGGGAAAAGTGAAGTGTCGAATGAAGATAGTGATGAATGGTAAGATAGTTTTAGGGTGACCCTTAAAACTATGAACCAACATGCATACACATTTATAATAATTTGGTTAGTAAAAAACATGAGAGTCAACCAAAACAAGATAAAAATTTTCACATTAAAACAAGATTTAATTCAATGCATGATACTTAGGAAGGGGGCGATGTGTCCATCCTATCTAGACATGGTTTTAACATTCTTTGAAACTACAACTTGTAGAAACATAACATAATTATATTTGATTTCTCATAAAAAATATATAGAAACACAACTATCTCCCTACACATGTACACCATGCATTTCTAAGACCCTTCTACAAAAAAATAGTGTATGAAAATTTTCCACCATATTTTAGAAATGCGTGAAACAAGATAACTATAAGGGTAGATTCCTCAAAATAAGACAAGTTCACTTGATATTTTCACATAAATTTGATTATGGCCAAGTTGAATTAATATTTATTGGAATTATTTGGTTAAAGAGTAATCAAATGGGTCACAATACTCTCCAAAGTGTAATGCAACATGATGTACATTTTGATATCAATTATATGGATTTCTTCAAAATCCACTTCGATCCTCATTATAATTGTATATTGTTGTCATCGTCAAAGGATGGTTCCTTTTATATTTTGTTTTAAGGTTTCTTTGTGATAAATTTTTTATGTTGGGTATTGCATTGTATAATATGAAATTCCTTTGACATAGATGCTACATACTTGGTTAAAGGTACTTGAAATTCTAAATCACAAGAAAAATAGTATCAGATCATTGAAAATTCTAGAGAATAAGTGGAAAACTATGGTGAATTTATCAAAGGTCATGTTAGACACAGTAGAACACAATTCTTTAGAGAAAGGATTTTTTTGTGGTATCCCTAAACAAGATACTTCTGAAACAGTTTGTGTGCAAAATTGCATCTTTATCTCCTATCAAAAAAAATATAAAATGTTGAAGCTATTGGGATTGATTGTGTGGTGTTGTTAACATCCTCTAAACCACTGAAAATTAAATTTTCTAAGGATGAGACAAAAGTTGTATGGTATTTGTATAAGGTAGCTAGAGAGGTGTAGTGGTGAGGGCCCATAGTGATAATAGTGGAGGTCATTCAATGTAAGGCCCACTATGGTAGTTAGTGGGCCTTTATTAATATAGGCCCACTATGGTAGTTAAGATATAATAAATGTAAGGGACTTCTTAGGGGTTCTACTTCTAGAAGATTCCTCCTCTAGAATATTCTTATTGCGATAGTAGCACTATATAAAGGAGTTCAAACAATGTAATTAGACATAAAGAGAAATATTGTATTGTGGGAGCAGTAGCTCAATAAGATGATACCCCCTCGAAGAGGGGAAATTAGGCAAGGAGGATTATACAATGGGATCCATTGTATGGTGTGCCCTACCTCAAGGGTTTGATGTAGTAATAAAGGAGATTTTGCATATTGTTCTTGTATATCTATTGTATTCAATATTTGTGGTGATTATATTTGTAGATCTATTTTGGTCCTTAACAATTGGTATCAGAGCTAATGTAAGGTAGCTAGAGGTAGTGGGGAGACTAGCGCCCATAGTGATAATAATGGAGGTCCTAAATTCAATGCTGGGTCATTCTGAGTCCACTATATTGTCATCAGACCCATATGGTAGTTAGATATAAGAAATGGGTAAATAGATATAAATAAATGTTAGTGGACTTCTTAGAAGGTTCTACTAGAAGATTCCTCCTCTAGAATGTTGTAGGTGATGGTAGCACATATAAAGGGTTAAGCAAGTAATGAGACATGAAGAGAAGTATTGTATTTGGGGTGAGTAGCTCCAATAGAGGAGGATGCCCCCCTCGAAGAGGCAATGAAACAGGGAGAGGATCCAACTACATATGGGATCCCTCGAAGAGGCAAGCGAACAGGAGAGGATCCCTTCCATAATAGGATCCATTGTATGGTGTTTCTCTACCTCAAGGGTTTGGTAATAATAAAGTGTGGTTTCTTACATCTTGTTTTTGGATCTATTATGTATTCAGTATTTGTGGTGATTATATTTGTAGATCTATCTTGGATCTTAACAAGTGATTATATTTTATTTTTTTTGGAAAAAAAAAAAATAGGGCCGCGACATTTCAGACATTTTCAGTATATTTCTGTGAAAAATTTGCAGAAAAGGGTTGTATATCTGAGTTCCTCTCAGAAAAAAACCCAAGTTAAAAAAGAAAATCGTCCGAAACGGAGTCTGGAAGGTCAAAATATCGAGTTTTTAAAATCTGCAATTTTTCAGGGTTTTTTCTGCGGACGGCGGCGTGATTTATTTTTATTTATGTAGAATTTGTAGGCCGAATTTGCCCAAATAAATTACAGATCTGAGTTCATCTCACAATTTCACCCAATTTCAAAAAAAAAAATCAGCCGAAACGGAGTCCGGGAAGTGAAGTTATGAGCATTTTAACTTCAGCAGTTTTTTAGGGTTTTTCCATACAAGCCGCGATTTTCTGCCGAAACTTCTTGGGTCTATTTTTTGAGTTTTTTTGTGACGGCTACAGGACCGAAGAGTTCATAGGGTGCTCAGATGGCTATTTCGTCTCAAACCTTGAAAGAAATTCTTGAATCATTCAAAGCCCAATTGGATGATAGTTTGGATGCATTTGCACATGGCCTCACAAACATCCTCAC
>SNQJ01S0007981.1:177734-208164 GCA_010110895.2 Picea sitchensis | reverse complement strand
ATATTATTATTAATTATGGCCGACTTCTTCTCTTGGAGGCTAATAGCCTAATATAAATTATAGTCTTGAGCCGACAAGGCTTCTAGGGTTATTAGCCAATTCATTAGGGTTTCTCTTGCTTCCTGGAGTCTTCTATTCTCGTCAGGTTCACATGTAGAGGTAAATATCTCCCGCACCTACCATAATATTAACACATATAATGCGACCCACAACTGTGTTTCCTCTGAATTGTAAAGAATGAATTTATTGATGGCATCAATTTCTGAATTCATTGATGTATTCATGAAATAAAACCAACATATAGTACATATGAGATCATGAAAATATACATTGTGAAGTTCAGTGTAAATAGTTATTGTGTATAAATTTAACAAATGATAAGTCACTTACTATTTATCAAGTGTCTTTTTTCCATTCCTTTGGATAAGATCCCCTTCTCTTTTGTCTTCATCCCTTTCGTTGTCCCAAATCACTGCACCTGGTGTGTTGTTGATCTTCTTGATGTACTCACCGTCATAATAAAAATACTCATATGATATGTACCCCTCTACCATAGACCCCTCGGGTTTTCCCTTTGAAGAACAAATCCTTTCAATTTCTTCATGTACCTCTCTAAAAAACAATCCAATGACAAGAGACCACCTCTACTAATTCAACCTCATCTACTAGGTGAATTAGAAGATGAACTTGGAAGTCCATGAAACTCGGCGGTAGTTCCTTCTCAAACATACAAACAATCTCAGTTATCTCTTGACGCCACAATGGAATTCTAGCCATATGAATCTCCTTTGATGTGATCCAACGTACAAATGTAGATAATTTAGATAAGGCATGCCTTAGGTCATGGGGGAAGTCATGGTTCATGTTGTTGAGATTTGGGTACCTTGGAAAGTGTTTCCCTTGTGTTTGTGAGTCTCTAAACACAAAGGGGGAGACTATTACCCTTAATACTTTTCTTTATGTTATAATTTCACTTTGACTTAGGAGATTTAAGTCAAAAGTGAAATAATTCACTTAAGTCATTAAAGTGAAATTTAATTCACTTTGTGGGTGAGTTAAAGGACATAAAGAAAACTAAGGAAAGTGGGTTTCCTAAGTGAGATTTTAGAATTAAATCTCACCCATTGATTAGACATGGCTAGATTAGATCTAGGCCATTGATCTTTTAGGGTTTGGCAAAAGGAGGCTAAAGGAGGCAAAAGGGTAATGAAGAGATTCACATGTCAATTGAGAGAGTTGAGTGAGGAGAGGAAGATAAAAGAACACTTGGACACATTTCTTGAGGAGAAAATTGTACATCAGTGAGGGTTTGGAGGCTTGGGCGCATTCTTGGGAAGAGGAGGGCGCACAAGAATTGGAGAGAGATCTATATTGGAGGAGGTGGACTTGTGAGTGACAAGGGTGCCATATCTAGAGGATTTACACCATGGAGTGAAAGATTTCATGGAGGGTGCAAGGCTAGGAGAGGGTGTGCACTAGGAGGGTGCGCATCAAGCTTGGTAGGCACGCACTAGAGTGTGGGAGCCTTCATTTGGAGGGTGTATTGTTGGAGTGGGGGCACAACTCAAGAGAAAAAGGGTTTCTTACATATTCAAGCAAGAAAGGATATTCAAGGGGGTGCTACACATCATCTAGCAGGGACATATGAGAGAGGGTGCATTCTTCAAGGGCTAATAAACAAAAACTTCAAGGGACTCCATTAAAATCTTAAGGATAAGCTTGGATTGTATCAGTTTCCTTGTGTATTTACTTGTTGTAAATTTTTCTTTGATATCTCCAAATATATTCATCTATCTATAACTCGTTTTCCCCATGGGGGTTTTTCCAGGGTCACGTTGACCAAAAACTTATGTGTCATTTTTCATGCATTCTTAAAAGTGTAGATCATAAGAGTAGGTTATTAAAGATCTTAGAGAGGGTATTCTATGTTTTATGGAGTTTTATATGTGCTAACCGTGGAAAAAAAAATTCTCTATTAAGTCATCTAAAAAAACAGCCATAAAAGAGCATTGAATCATTTCCTTGTTGGAAGACTTAGAGGGTAGAATATCAAACTTGTTTGCATCCTTTGAACAACAACTAAGGCAATTTTGATTGCTACTAGAACTAGGACATAAAATTATCCTGTAGCAACTTGTGTGTAATACCCTATTTTCCCTAGTCTGTAAATATAACTATAACTAGCCAAGAGACTATGGTAGACCATATATGTGTGAATGACTGATTTGATGAACCTTCGTATATAAAGGTCAATGTATGTATTTTATGTTATTAATAGGAAATGGATAAGTGTTGCATAACTACTGAAAGGGGGGTTTGCCAAGATAGACCATGGATTCTATGAGAGAGATGGTGAGGGGAAACATGAATGGTTCAGATGACCCCCACCAAACCAATACCCTACTGGAATTAATGACTCAGAACAAGCCCCTGATCCAGATAATGAATTATGAGTCAGTGTGGTAGATGGGAGAGTCCTCCTCAAGAGTTAATGAGGAGATGGGACAAAGTACCCATTTGTAAGACTCTAGACCTGACCACAAGCTAGGGATTTATACTCACACAACCTTTTTGATAAAGGCAAGGAAGAGGTAATTCGTGGGAAAAGGTGAAAGAGAGGAGGAAGTGATCTGTGAAGAGACCAGAGTTGCAAGAGCAATCTCGAGAAGATAAAAATAACGGTTACAACACTCTAGTTCGAGGAAGAACTGGGGAATAAGCTTGTTCTGAATGTAAGAAGATGTTGGCAAGGTTTTTCATTACAAGATGATAAACGAGGCTAATGAGTGACTATGGAAGTCCTTGGGAAGACCTCCTTGCTTGTTACAGAGAAAACCCGTTGCTAGGATCCCGTGGGAGGAGGAGGATAATCTTCGTCCCTGACTATTGTTGAGCAAGAATAAAGAGTCTCTCTCAGATCATCATGGTCTAGCTCAGGGGTGGACAACAGTAAATTCGTTAGGAGTGGTTTTGCCTATGTTTGGGTGGAAACATGCACCCCTTTCAACAGTCTCTTCATGAAATCTGGTTTCCTAATAAGTATCTTCATACTTTGTGTACTAAAATATGATTAGTGATTGAATATATTTATGCGTCTATGACTGAGTTCGATGTTGAATGGTTGAGTTATATGTATGCATTATCTCTTCGTGAACTCGTACTTTTAATGGGCGTATACTTGACCAGCTGAGAAATTAGAGTTGTAAGATGTGAACCTGTAATGGTGTCGGTCTCTAAAACCTTCCCCCTCATGGGAAATTTCCAAGTTAAAACCATGTGGAAGGAGGATGCCTCCTTCATATCTCTCACCCATTTGATCGAGGGCTCATGCCCATGTCCTTAACTCATTTGCTACTAAATGGGTTAGTGCTTGGCCCACAATAATTTCCAAAGGACCCATATGACCAAGGTCTGGGAACCATGCGCTAACCAAAAGGAGCTAAGCCTTTTTGATTTCGAAACTCTGGTAGTTCAGAGTTCCGAGGGTGTTTCGACCTTAACCAAATATCGACTAATATTAGAACTTACATCCTGAGATTCATTAGAGGATTCATATGACTAGGGTCTAGGAAACCTGAGCTAGTCCAAAAGGATCTAGCTCTTATTTCCTTCGAAACTCCTGGAGCTCGAAGCTCCCAGATGTTAAAACTTCACAACCACCAAAACTCCCAAATGACGGAGTCGGGAAGTGACGCAGGCCATATATTCGAGGATGGTCGGAAATTATTCCCCCCCATCGGGTCTACGCTGTAGTTTCCCGACGTTGACAAATTCGGGAGAATAGAGGTGTTGTAACACCAAATACCCAAAGGTTGGAGTTGCGAAGTATTATGGACCGTCGATCCTCGGATCCTTTGGGATCCTTCTCAACCATTGATCTGGGGACTATGTTGAGAACCCCTCTTAACTGTCCATCAACCAGGACACGTGTCCATGGATTGAGTATCTCCAAGAGGTTTTTCCCTGTTGGTGAAAGGGTACATCGCTGGAGTGCCGAAATCCAGAGTCCATCGTTAAGGACGCGTGTCTCTATATTTTGTAGTCCAGAGACTTGGCACTCCGGGAGGAAGTTGGAAACTACACGCATATACTCCCGAATGTCAGAGTCACGAATTAACAAGAGTTGTCGATCCAAAGGAACTTCTGGACCACTCATGAGTGTTTGATCTAGATGGTGGTCAGTTCAGTGCTGACCTACTCGGGGAGAAAACTGGAGACTGGATGGTCGAACCCCTGAAGGCCAAAGTGACGAATTGACAGGGACCGTTGATTCGAGGACACTCTATATCCCTCTTTGATCGTTAGATATACCACATGGTCAATTCATCATTGGCTACTCCAGGAGAAAGGAGAAGTTTACNNNGCGAAGCAATGAGATCTGTGGATCTATGGATCTACGTGGATAGATATTGATAGTGAGATCTAAAGGAATTTAGAAGACCAATTTTTTGGGGTTGACGTGGCTCACTAACATCATCCATGGTGACATGGACCCACAACTAAGGTTGCACGTCTCATCGGGATATGGATTTTTTGCAGACCCCTTATGCCTATTAGCGCATGACATGTGTCACCCCCTGATGAGGACATATGTTTCCCCTGGCCCTTGCAATGTGTCAGCCTCTCGTTCGTGCCCACCTGACCAACATGGTTGGTGATGCGACTGGGACTCCGGGAGCCTAGGAATTTGGGAGTTTAGAATATTTGGGGTGTAGTATCGTAGAGGGACATTCAACATAGAACATAGAATGCCTAACACCGATGTTCAACATAGAACGTTGAATTCCAAACTCCAACGTTCAACGTAGAACGTCGAATGTCGAACACCAACGTTCAACGTAGAATTCCGAATGGTTGAGGCCACATGGAGATATTTTGGGACTCCGAGAGGTCTTGTGCATAGAAAACAAAGGGACTCTCAACACCGAATGCAAAATTATCCTTAGGCGCAAGCCTTAACTAGGAGGAAGATCCATCGTCAGAATTAATGGGGGATGGATCTCCACCATGGATACATGAGTGTTGGGAGTTCTGGGGCATCGAGGAATTCTGGATGATATGTTTGAGGTGGATGTGACATGGCCCTTGACTAATAACATCTGAAGAGCTTCGAGAGGCAATAAATTGCAATCCAAAACTCATATTTTAGTGTGGTGGTGAATGTTAGAAAGCTTGTGGCGAGCGTTAGCCAATGGAGATCCCAAAGTTGGGATTGATATAATTAAGGAAAGACGAAATTATGATGCCTCATCCCTTAAAAGAGTATTTAGGGGCCGGGTGTGTTACAAATTGGTATCAGAGCATGGAAATAACACTTGTCCTGCTTGGGCTCATGCACTAGTCACATAAACATATTATTAGAGAAATTTATGGGATAACACCCTACCTTACCCCCCCCCTTCTATAAGAAACTTGTCTAAACCTCTACTGCAAAGAGGAATGAAACCTTCTACGGTTTATAGATGTTTTGGAATTCTACAATGTATGTTACTAATGTTTCCAAATAAAGAAGTTGACTTCACTTTGCAATGATATGTGTTGCTCATGAATTGGTAGATTAGTAACTAACATAAAATGTTTTATCAGAACTCAATCAGTTAGTGAACAACAGAAAAACTACAACATAAGGGATGGTGACACACCATGAGTTGGGGGAGAGCTCCCACAATAGAGAGGAAGAATCTAATGAAAGGAGGGTGGTGGAAACCCCTCTAGATCTGTCCGAAAATGTAAGAATCATCATGGCATAATTACATAGTTATAAGGTTGACAATGAAAGGTCGATAAAGGAGCAGGAAAAGAAGACTAAAATTAACGTAGTCTGATGCAGGAGCATCGCGACTACCAAAGCAAGCGTGGAGGCAGCGCATGTGTTTTTTTAAACACATGACATATAAGCTTGAGAACTCTTTTGTATTCTCATTAAAGATGAAGCGCCATACCCTTCAATAAAACATTTATGAAGGAGCGCCTGTTGTATTGTATCAAACCTCGAGCCTTACGCTCTTGTCTGAAGTAGATAGGAGGCATTTACTTTAGTTAATTCAGGTAGATAGGATTTTAATTCCAGAATAGACAGTTTAGAGTTCGAGAGGGAAAACGGATATAGACACCCTCGTTGTATCATTGTAACATTATTCATGAGCAAGGAGAGAGGAGAAAAGTAGAGAAAGTTGTGAAGAACACCCATGTATAGGCATTTGGATTAATAGAAGAAAGTCCTGATTCAAATTCATGGCTGGTATTGTTTCTCTGTGTATATTGTTCATGTGCTTATGAATGTTTGTTTTCTTGATATGAATTTGCTTTATATATGTTGGGCATGTGATTTCATGGTTTAACTTGAAGTCTGAAGGGGAGATGGAATGAGTTTCAATTGTTTCTCTATCTGAGCCAGGAGATTCCTGCAAGGTGTGCAGTTGAATACATCTGCAAGGAGTGCGTTGATGAAGGCTCAATAGTCTAACTCTTGTTCTCATTCGTCCAGAAGTGGAAGCAAGTTGTTGAAGCCGTGCAAGGAGTGCGCAGGCTGGGGAAGAAGTCTCAGTGGTAAGTCTGAGAAAGGGATATTGAACGACTGCTACTGCAGGAAGTGCGCAGAGTCAGAAGGATTCAACACTTGGGAAGTTGTTGAACGCCGAGCGCAAGGAGTGCGCATAAGTTCCTCTAAAGGAGTCAGAGTAGAAAAGCTCAGGAGGTATAGAACCTTCATGATAATCATCATAGGGGAGAACAAAAGGTTTTTTTCAAGGAAGGGTCAAGCCGGATTTACAGGTGCAGTCTTGAAGAGTAATTATTGAGAAGAAAGACGTATCCATTTCAGAGAAATCCTCGAGGAAGAGGAATCGGCGGCCAGGATCCCCAGAGGGGATTGACGAAGTCTCGTCAGTGTCAGATCTTGGGGAAGTTGTGGAGGATTTAAGCTTAGCAAATAAGAGAAGGAGTCAGGGAGTCATCAGGACTTGACTCATCGAAAGATCGGATTTTCTACAGTCATGAAACTCTCGAAGAAAGGAATCGTGATCCATGAATTCTCGAAAGGATCTCAATTGTTGATCACAACAGGGACACGTGGGCAGAGATCCCAAGGACCGTGAAATTGAAGATCGGGGATTCCAGAGACGGGAGCTTTGTATGTTGACATCACGATTTGCAATTTCCCGACATAGTAGGAGCCGTTGATCTGCGGGATGCGTGTCCAAGGATCTGGAAGAGTTGGTATTCGGTGTTTCAGGATTTTCGTAGGCAAGGAAATCATTGCAATAGAAATTGCGATCCTGCGATACCCGATTGAGCGTGAGGAGACAGTGACGTGGAGGAGAGAGAGCTCTCACGTGCATAGGGGTTGGCATATCGTGAGCTCAGAGGTTCGCGAATTGGAGCCACAAGGATTTACGTCAAAGTTTGCGAGGTCGCGAGAGGTGATATCTCAGCAACGGTCAGGATTCCCGCGTGGGCCACAGAGCACAATAAATAAGGACAGGTGACATTGGAAGTCAGGGATCAGAGATCCCAAAGGCGTGAGTTCCACGCATTTCGATTTCGCAAAGCCTGAATTTCCGATAGGGAACGGGCCGTGGTCTCGTGGACTGGTAGGTCACGCGGGAAAGGAGTAGCCGGAGGGGGCTAAGGCTATAGCGAGAGTGCCTTTGCGGATTGGGAATCGGGGATTCACAAGGTGAGAAAAATGTGACCTTGTATGTACCAATTTCCCAACGTCACAATCCCCGATAATAGGAAAGGAGCACGGGCGAATATTCATCAGATTTCGGGGATTTTGAGACCCGAGTGCAGGACTCGCGATCTTGCGAGGTCTGATTCTCCGATAGACAAAAGGAGATCGTGAGGAAAGCATTCTGTGGGTGTGGAAAAATCCCAATAAGGGGTTTGAGGAGTACTTTAGCTCTTCGGGCCAGAGAAGAAGAAGGTCCTGGTGGTAGCAGGCGTGCCCGGGTGGCGCGTTTGCATTAGTGTGGTATCAGAGCGAGTTTCTTGTCTGTATATTTCAGGCAAGAGGAAGAAGAAGAGAAGGAGCTTCTTGATACATATCAGAGCAGGTTGTTCTTTGCTTTCCATAGCAGAGGAGAAGAATCCACCATGCCACCCAGAAGAGAAAGGCAATCGCCTGATCCAGAGGACAGGGATGTGTGAAGAAGAGGTAGGCCAGCAGGGAATCCAGAGATGGAGAAAGTTGTGAAGGGGTGGCGTGTTTGCGTCTGTGTGGTATCATACAGGAAAGAAGCTGAATGAGGCAAAGGAAAAATACTCCACATATGATAAAGAATTTTATGCCATCATACAGGCATTGAAAAAATGGAGACACTATTTGATTCCAAGGGAATTCATTTTATATAGTGATAATCATGCATTGCAGTATGTAACACAACAGGAGAAATTAAATCAGAGGCATGTTAAATGGGTAGAATACATGCAGAATTTTGCATTTGTTATCAAACATATTTCAGGTACTGCTCACAAAGTAGTTGATGCTTTGAGTAGGAAATGTTTGCTGTTGCAGGAGTTCAAAGTCAAGACTTTAGGCTTTGATGATCTCAGGGAGATGTACGTAGGTGATGCAGATTTTGCAGAGGCGTATGGAGCAGCTGAGAACCCAGTTCCCAGAGACAGAAGTCAGTGGATAGATTACATGATCCAAGATGGATTGTTGTTCAGAGGAAATCAATTATGTATTCCAACTTGCTCCATGAGGGAGAACTTGTTGAAAGAAAATCACAATGGAGGCTTAGCAGGGCACTTTGGCCATGACAAAACATTCGCGAAGCTAAGCGAGTCATACTTTTGGCCAGGGATGTGGTCATAAGTTAAAAGGTTTGTTGACAGATGTAGAATTTGCCAACATTCTAAGGGCAGGAAGCAGAATGCAGGTCTTTATCAGCCATTACCCATACCAGAAAGGCCATGGGAGGCGATCAGCATGGATTTCGTACTAGGATTGCCGAGGACACAAAGAGCACATGATTCGATCTTTGTGGTAGTTGACAGGTTTTCAAAGATGGCACATTTTATCCCGTGTCAGAAGACCAGCGATGCGACCCACATCGCAAATTTATTTTTCAGGGAGATCGTTAGGCTTCATGGTTTACTCAGAAGCATTGTATCGGACAGGGATACGAAATTTATTGGACATTTTTGGAGGACGCTCTAGAAGAAGATGGGAACTAACTTAATGTTCAGTTCTGCCTATCATCCACAGACAGATGGGCAGACATAAGTGGTCAACAAAAGTCTAGGGGACTTGCTGAGGAGTTTAGTGATGGAGCACCACAACAGCTGGGATAGCGTATTGCCACAAGAAGAATTCACCTACAATGATTCGGTGAATCGAAGCACAGGGAAAAGTCCGTTTGAAATTGTATACGACAGACAGCTGAAAGATGTTTTGGAGCTGAGGGATTCGGAACAAATAATGACTGAGAGCGCAAGCGCTGAAGAATTCGCTGAGGTGATGAGGGAACTTCACACCAGGGTAAAGCAGCGACTGACAGAATCGAACCAGGAGTACAAGCACAGAGCGGATCAGCATCGGAGGCAACCTCAGTTCGAAGTTGGCGATCTAGTTTTGGCACATCTGAGGAAGGAAAGGTTCCCAAGGGGAACATATAATAAGCTGAAAATGAAGAAAATTGGGCCATGCAGAGTCCTAAAGAAATTGGGAGACAATGCTTATGAGATTGAATTGCCGGATGAGATCTGAATATCTCTGGCATTCAATGTCTCAGACTTATATCCATATAAGGCTGAAGAAGCAGGAGCTGGGAGTGATGAACAGCCAGAAATCCAGCGGCAGAAGCAAATGCCGATTGCAGAAAAGCCACAGATGGAGCGTATACTCAACTGGAAGGTGAGCAAAAAGACCAGGCGAAAGCAATATTTTGAGTATCTGGTCAAATGGAAAAATCATCCAGTGGAATATGCCAGCTAGGAGACAGAAGCAGAGATTCAGAAGCATGGATAGACTGTGCAGGAGCTCATAGACAGGATCCCATGAAATCTTTCAAGCAGGGGAGTATGATGCAGGAGCATCATGACTACCAAAGCAAGCGTGGAGCCAGTGCATGTGTTTTTTTAAACACATGACATATAAGCTTGAGAACTATTTTGTATTTTCATTAAAGATGAAGCGCCATACCCTTCAATAAAACATTTATGAAGGAGCGCCTATTGTATTGTATCATACCTCGAGCCTTACGCTCTTGTCTGAAGTAGATAGGAGGCATTTACTTTAGTTAATGCAGGTAGATAGGATTTTAATTCCAGAATAGACAGTTTAGAGTTCGAGAGGGAAAACGAATATAGACACCCTCGTTGTATCATTGTAACATTATTCATGAGCAAGGAGAGAGGAGAAAAGAAGAGAAAGTTGTGAAGAACACCCATGTACAGGCATTTGGATTAATAGAAGAAAGTCCTGATTCAAATTCATGGCTGGTGTTGTTTCTCTGTGTATATTGTTCATGTGCTTATGAATGTTTGTTTTCTTGATATGCATTTGCTTTATATATGTTGGGCATGTGATTTCATGGTTTAACTTGAAGTCTGAAGGGAAGATGGAATGAGTTTCAATTGTTTCTCTGTTTGAGCCAGGAGATTCTTGCAAGGTGTGTAGTTGAATACATTCGCAAGGAGTGCGTTGATGAAGGCTCAGTAGTCTAACTCTTGTTCTCATTCGCCCAGAAGTGGAAGCAAGTTGTTGAAGCCGTGCAAGGAGTGCGCAGGCTGGGGAAGAAGTCTCAGTGGTAAGTATGAGAAAGGGAGATTGAATGGCTGCTACTGCAGGAAGTGCGCAGAGTCGGAAGGATTCAACACTTGGGAAGTTGTTGAACGCTGAGCGCAAGGAGTGCGCATAAGTTCCTCTGAAGGAGTCATAGTAGAAAAGCTCAGGAGGTATAGAACCTTCGTGATAATCATCATAGGGGAGCACAGAAGGTTTTTGTCGAGGAAGGGTCAAGCCGGATTTACAGGTGCAGTCTTGAAGAGTAAGTCTTGAGAAGAAAGACGTATCCATTTCAGAGAAATCCTCGAGGAAGAGGAATTGGCGGCCAGGATCCCCAGAGGGGATTGATGAAGACCCGTCAGCGTCAGATCTCGGGGAAGTTGCGCAGGATTTAAGCTTAGCGAACAAGAGAAGGAGTCAGGGAGTCATCGGGACTTGACTNATCGCGATCCGCGAATTCCCGAAAGGATCTCAACCGTTGATCACAACAGGGACACGTGGCCAGAGATCCCAAGGACCGTGAAATCGGAGATTGGGGATTCCGAAGACGGGAGCTTTGTATGTTGACATCGCAATTTACGATTTCCCGACACAGTAGGAGTCGTTGATCTGCGGGACGCGTGTTCAAGGATCTGGAAGATTCGGTATTCGGTGTTTCAGGATTTCCGTAGGCAAGGAAATCGTTGCAATAGAAATTGCGATCCCGCGATACCCGATTGAGCGTGAGGAGAAAGTGACGTGGAGGAGAGAGAGCTCTCACGTGCATAGGGGTTTTCATATCGTGAGCTCGGAGGTCCGCGAATTGGAGCCACAAGGATTTACGTCAAAGTTTGCGAGGTCGCGAGAGGCGATATCTTGGCAACAGTTAGGATTCATGCGTGGGCCATAGAGCACAATAAATAAGGACAGGTGGCATCGGAAGTCAGGGATCGAAGATCCCAAAGGCGTGAATTCCACGCATTTCGATTTCGCGAAGCCCGAATTTCCGATAGGGAATGGGCCGTGGTCTCGTGGACTGGTAGGTCACGCGGGAAAGGAGTAGCCGGAGGGGGATAAGGCTGTAGCGAGAGTGCCTTCGCGGATCAGGAATCGGGGATTCACGAGGTGAGAAAACTGTGACCTCGTATGTACCGATTTCCCGACAGAACAATCCCCGACAATAGGAAAGGAGCACGGGCGAATATTCATCGGATTTCAGGGATTTTGAGACCTGAGTGCAGGACTCGCAATGTTGCGAGGTAAGATTCTCTGATAGACAAAAGGAGATCGTGAGGAAATCATTCTGTGGGTGCGGAAAAATCCCGATAATGGGTTTGAGGAGCACTTTAGCTCTTCGGGACAGAGAAGAAGAAGGTCCTGGTGGTAGCAGGCGTGCCCAGGTGGCGCGTTTGCGTCATAGTCCTACTGCAAACTTTATCAGATATACAAAGGCTACCGCAACATGGTACATATTCCAGTCATGTGGACAGGAATCATACGAAGAAAACCCCAAGTCCACATGAGATACAAAATCATGGTCCGGAAAGTGGCCACACCAGGAGGATAACCTCAAGGAAGGCCCAACATGGGGCCAAGAGACATTCTCCCAACATGGGGCCAAGAGACATTCACCAAAATATTCCTCTGAGGACACTGACAACTTTAAGGAATCTTCTAGTGGCAAAACTAGTTCCCATTCTCAGACGAGAGGAAAGAACAGGAAACATTCCAAGAGTCATGACCCTGAAGAGTTTAAGAAATCCAAAACACCCACCTTCGATGAAGAGATTAAGAAGGGGGAAGAAGCAAAATTTTGGCTACTCGGCTTGAAGAAGTACTTTAGAGTCCATGACTACTCTAAAAAATTAAAGGCTCGGATAGCCATTTTCAACCTGAATGGGAAAGATTCCATTTGGTGGGATGACCTTAGGAATTTGAAAGGAATCCATGAGAAGGACTTGTCATGGAATCAATTTGAGAAATAATTCAATAAGAAGTATCTTCCAAAAAAGTACTTTGATGGGAAGACCAGGGATTTATATGAACTCAATCCGGGACAACTCACCATAGATGAATATACCAACAAATTTCTCAAGCTTATGAGGTATGTTCCCTACATAATGGATGAAAAAGTAAAGATGCAACAATTTATTAGTGGATTACCTCAGTCCTACCGAGACAAAATTGAGTTTGAGGAGCCAAAGAATTTAGAAGATACTATTTGAAAGGCAATGTATTGCTACGAGCAATTCAAGAATAATAAAAAATCCCATGAAGACTGGAAGAAGAAAAAAATTTGGGATTCAAGAAGAAGGGGTTTAAATCCTCAAGATTTAAGAACCATGGGAAGAGATCTAGGATGAGCCTTCCTACCATAAGTGTGTATCAACAAAATTTTCCATCCTAGAGTGGAAATAAACCATTCAAAGCAGTTATAAGTAAGACTGATATCCCGAAGAGAGAACTCTTGAAATGTTGGGGTTGTGGAGAGGAACATTTGCTAAGGGACTATACACATAGGAAACATAACAATAAGAGGGTCTACAATGTCCAAGAGGCTACCAAAGTCAATGATGTGGCTAGGAGCATGCCATAAATTTACGCAACCTTGGATAATAGACAAGCTGACCACCAAGATTCAGTGGTGGAGATGGAAGGTATGATTGCCAACCATCCTGTTTCCATTTTAATTGACCCTGGTTCTAATTTGAGTTATGTTTACCCTCAAAAATTTTAGAAATGTAAATTGCAACGAGTTAAACATGTTAAATCATGGCTTGTACAACTAGGCACTGCAACCAAAAGAAAAGTAATAGAGGTCATACCAGCATGACAATTCGTTATAAGTAGATTTCCCACTCAAGAGAACCTAAACATATTTGCTTTAGGATCTTACGACTTGCTGATTGGCATGGACTAGTTGGCTGCCCATAAAACCAAGTTGGACTATTACAATAAAACTTTGGAGTGTGAAAATGACAAATATCAACCCTCCAAGTGAAGAAGTATTGCAAAAAGGGATGTCCCTTGTATGAAATACAAGTTTTGAACTCTGTTGAGAACAACAAACCCATCCTATAGGACCATCCCATATTAAGAGAATATAAATATGTATTCCTAGAAGAGGTTCTAGGTCTACCTTCAAGAAGGGATATTGACTTTTCAATAGAACTTGTGCCAGGAGCGGTTCCAATGTCTAGAACACCCTATAGAATGAGTACACCAGAGCTAGTTGAGATCAAACTATAGCTGAAGGAGATGTGGGAAGAAGGCTACATTTTTTCTAGTGTGTCTCCATGGGGAGAACCTATTGGTTTTGGAGCTCGATTATCTTCCTGATTCAGAGGTCTTTATTTTCAGCCATGTTTATACCCCATGAATACTTTACACCCCGGAAGAATGTACACTTCTCCATGAAGGGGAGTGTAGAGGGGAGTTACCCCCTCTGCGAGGTCCGAGGGCAAGCGCCCACCCCGCGAGGGTTCAGGGGAGAAGCCCCCTGAAGGAAACATTACCTTGTAAATGTATATTGTAATTTCATTGTAAATCTGGACCGTTCATTATAAGTTCGCAGATCTGACGGTAGAAGTTATGTTAGGGTTTTTTTTCCCTAGAAGGGAACCCTCTTTTTATGAGGGAAATGTATTGTGACTATGTATCATGGAAATTGTTGTATTGTGAGAGAGGACAATATGAGAGAAAGAAGAAAAAGTTACAAAGAGTGTGTTGTAGGTTTATCCCTTCATTTGCTGGATAATGATAAAGGAAGGACCTGGCAATTTATCTAGTGGACGTATCCCACACTGGGTGAACCACGTATATCTGTGTCTCTATTGTATTTTGTATCTTCTGTGTTTTATTTTCACATTTGTTTTATTTTATTTCTTCACAATCCATTTTTTCTAACAACTGGTATTAGAGCGAAAGGTAACTTGCAGGAAAAGAGGGTTCCTAGTTCGAGTGGGAGAAATGGCAGAAGATGGAAAGTTTAGGGTCGAGAAATTTAACGGCCAAAACTACCAGTTATGGAATATGCATATGTAATATTGTTTATATCAGAAGGATATATTCCTACCATTAGGTGGAATAGTAAAGAAGCCAATGACCATGAAGGACAAAGAATGGGAGGTTCTTGACAGAAAGGCACTAGGAACGATACAGCTAAACCTGACAACGTCAATGGATTTCAATATTTCGAAAGAAAAGACAATGAAGGAGCTAATGGACGCATTTACTAAACTATATGAAAAACCATCGGCGTCCAATAAGGTATTTCTAATGAAGAGATTATTTAATATGAATATGTTAGAAGGTGGGTTTGTTGCAGATCATTTAAATGAATTTAATATCGTTACTAATCAACTAAGTTTTGTAAAAGTGGACTTTGATGATGAGGTCAAGGCTCTTCTAATCTTGTGTTCATTGCTAGAAAGATGGAATGGCTTGGTCATGGCTATAAGTAACTCTGTCTCCGGTTCAAACAATTTAAAATTTGATGATGTTGTTGGTGTTATCCTTAGTGAGGAAATGCAATGGAAAAGAAGATGTGAGACATCAGGTAATGTGTTAAACATGTAGAAAAGGAGAAGACAAAAGATAGAGGAAAGGGATCATAGAACCGCGAGAATTCTAGGAAGGGAAGATCCAAATCCATATTTGGAAAGATAAAGTGTTGGAATTGTGGGAAGAAAGGACATCTGAAGAAAGACTGCAAAGCTCCAAAGAAACAAAGAGATGGACATCAAAAGAAAAATCAGGAAGCAAATGTAACAGGTGATGTGTTACAAGATGTTTTTATTTTTTGTAGATAATATTTCTGAGTCTTGGGCGGTAGATTTAGGGGCTTCATTTCATGCCACACCCCATAGGAAACATTTTCTAGATTATGTTCACGATGATTTTGGACACGATCATTTGGGTGATGATGCACCATGCAGAATTGTTGGAATGGGAAAGGTAAAAATAAAGCAAAGCAATGGAAACCAATGGTTGTTGAAAGAGGTAATACATGTTCCAGATCTAAGGAAAAATCTAATTTCAATAGGGAAGTTGGAAAGTGAAGGTTGTATATCCATATTTACAGATAAGGTGTGGAAGGTCACCAAATTATCATTGGTGACAGAAAATGGAGAGAAGGTAGGTACATTGTATTTATGTATTGGTAATACTGACTCTTATATCTCTTTAGCTTCTATAGGTGTGGATATAACACTGTGGCATCATAGGCTTGGAAACATGAGTGACAAGGGGATGCAGATACTTCATAAAAGAAATTTGTTGCCATATCTTAAACAAATTGTTTTGGATTTCTGTGAGCATTGTGTTTATGGAAAACATAAGAGAGTTAGATTTCTCAGAGTCGGAAAAGAAAAGAAGAGTGAAAGGTTAGAGCTTGTGCATACATATGTATGGGGACCAACTCATGTATGATCTCTTGGTGGCTCTCGTTATTATGTTACTATTATTGATGATGCAACTAGAAAAACTTGGGTTTATTTCATTTGACAAAAATTTGATTTTTTTATACTTTTAAGAAATGGAAAGATTTGGTTGAGAATGAGACATGAAAAAGGTTGAAGTGTCTCATATCAGACAATGGAGGTGAATATTGCAACAATGAGTTTGATGATTATTGTTCATACCATGGGATTCGTAGAGAGAAGATAGTTCCAAGAACACCACAATAAAATGGTGTGTCAGAAAGGATGAACATGACAATCATGGAGCGTGCAAGGAGTATGTGATTGCATGTTGGTTTTCCCTTACAGTTCTGGGAAAATGTTGTAGATATTGTTGTTTATTTAATAAATAGAGGACCTTCAAGATCTTTGGATGGTATAATTCCAGAGGAGGCATGGACATGTAAAAAGGTAAACTATTCCTTTTTGAAGACTTTCAGCTGTGAATAATTTGTCCATATTGATAAAGAAAATAGAACAAAGCTTGAGGAAAAATCCAAGAAGTGTACCTTTATTGGATACGGTGTTAATGATTTTTTTATCGCTTATGGGACTATGAAAATAAAAAAAATCATTAGGAGTAGAGATGTCATATTCAATGAGAAGGTCATGTACAAAGATGAGTTGCAGGGAAATAAATAGGAAAAAGAAAAACCAGAATACACAGTGCTTGATGAGATCACTGGAAAATAAACTCCAAAGCTACCAGAAAATCAAAATGTACAACAACAAGATCAACAAGTACCTAAAATTCCTGCAAGTGTTGTTAGAATATCTACCAGGTTAAGTAGACCTCCTGAACGATACTATCCTTCATTGTATTATTTATTGTTGACTGATTCGAGTGAACCAGAATGTTATGAAGAGGCAATGCACGAAGACACCAAAAAGAAGTGGGAGAAAGGCATGAAAGAGGAAATGGATTCCTTGTTAAATAACTAGACTTTGGACTTGGTTCAGTTCCCTGTAGGAAAAAGAGCATTGCATAATAAATGGGTTTACAAGTTGAAGGAAGAAGATGGAGGAAAAAAGTGGTACAAGGCTATACTTGTTGTAAAAGGGTTTGCAAAAAATAAAGGTATATATTTTGATGAAACATTTTCTCCTGATGTTAAAATGACTTCAATTAATACTATTTTAAGTCTTGTGGAAGTAGAAGATTTGCATCTTGAACAATTATATGTAAAAACAACTTTTCTCCATGGGAATTTGGAGGAAGAGATTTATATGCTACAACCACAGGGGTATGAGGTCAAAGGGAAGGAGAATTTGGTATGCAAGTTGAAGAAGAGATTGTATGGCCTAAAGCAAGATCCAAGGCAGTGGTATTTGAAGTTTGACAGGTTTATGATAGAATAAGGTTATAATAGATTCCATTCTGATCACTGTGTTTATTTTAAAAGGATAGAAAATGGAAGCTATATTATCTTGCTATTGTATGTAGATGGCATGCCTGTTGCAGGTTCTAATATGAAGGATATAAATTTGCTCAATAATAAATTATCTAATTCATTTGCAATGAAGGATTTGGGTGTTGCAAAGAAAATCCTTGGTATGAGAATAACAAGAGACATGAAAAATCACAAATTGATATTGTCTCAGGGTGAGTACATAGAGAAGGTGTTGGAGAGGTTTAGAATGCAAAATGCAAAACCAGTTAGTATACCTTTGGCCAACCATTTCAAATTAACTAAGGAATTGTGTCCCAAGACACATGAGGAGATAGAATACATGTCCAGGGTCCCTTATTCATCAGCAATTGGTAGCTTGATGTATGCGATGGTTTGCACAAGACCGAATATTGCACATGCAGTGGGAGTTGTGAGAAGGTATATGAAAAATCTAGGTAAAGAACATTGGGAGGAAGTAAAGTGGATTCTTAGGTATTTTAGAAATTTTCTAGGTACAAGAAGGTTCATAGTCCAACAGATACAACAACGGTGGAGTTGTTGAGACCAGTCTCCAAGTGGGAGATTGTTGGTTGTGGAGCCTGATTATTTTCCTGATTCAAAGGTCTTTGTTTTCAGCCATGTTTATACCCCATGAATACTTTACACCCCAGAAGAATGTACACTCCTCCACACGGGGAGTGCAGAGGAGGGTTACCCCCTCTACGGGGTCCGGGGGAAAGCGGGGGTTTCGGGGAGAAGCCCCCGAAGGAAAATTTTCCTTGTAAATCTATATTATAATTTTATTGTAAATCTGGACCGTTCATTATAAGGTCACAGATTTGATGGTAGAAGTTATTTTAGGGTTTATTTACCTAGAAGGAAACCCTCTTTTATGAGGGAAATGTATTGCGACTATGTATCATGACGAATGTTCTATTATGAGAGAGGAGATTGTGAGAAAAAGAAGAGGAAGTTACAATAGGTGTATTGTAGGTTGTTTCCCTTCATTTTCTAGATAATGATAAAGGAAGGACCTGATAATTTATCTGGTGGATGTAGCCCACACTGGGTGAACCACGTATATCTATGTCTCTATTGTATTGTGTATATTTTGTGTTTTATTTCCACATTTGTTTTATTGTATTGCTCCGTGATCCTATTTTTCTAACAACACCAGCCTTGTTTGTGAAAAAGAAAGATGGAACACTTAGAATGTGCATAGATTATAGACAACTCAATAAGATGGTCATCAAGAATAAGTATCCCTTGCCAAGGATCGATGACTTGTTTGACCAATTAAGGGGTGCTACAATATTCTCCAAGATTGACTTGAGGTCTAGATACCATCAGGTCTGAATTAAAGATGAAGACATCCAAAAGACAACCTTTAGGACAAGATATGGTCACTATGAATTTGTGGTGGTGCAATTTGGGCTTACCAATGCACCAACCATTTTTATGTGCTTAATGAATAATGCACTCAGAAAGTTCTTGGACAGGTTTGTGTTGGTTTTCATTGATGATATCCTAATCTATTCCAAGAATAGGGAAGAGCATGAAGAACATCTCAAGCTAATATTCCAAGTACTAAGATAACATCAACTCTATGCTAAGCTTAGTAAGTGTGATTTTTTCTAGAAACAAGTTCATTACTTAGGCCATGTTATTTCTGAGGAAGGAGTGGCAGTTGATCCTGACAAGATTAAAGACATCATGGATTTGCCTACCCCAAAGGATGTATCCGATATCATATACTTTATGGGCCTAGCAGGATACTATAGGAGATTCATAAAGGGATTCTCCAATATTGGTTTCACAATCACCTCCTTTCAGAAAAATGGGGTTAAATTCATTTGGACATTAGAATGTGAAGAAAGATTTCAAGAGATGAAATACCTTCTAACCAATGTGTCTGTGCTGAATATTGCAGACCCAAACAAGGACTTCCTTGTGTGTACAAATTTCTGCAAGGAAGGGCTCGGAGGAGTCCTTATGCAAGAAGGACATGTGATTTTCTACGAATCTAGAAAATTGAATGAGCATGAAGTCAACTCTGCGACCCACAATGTGGAATTGGCTGCCATAGTGCACGCTTTAAAAATTTGGAGGAATTACCTCTTAGGAAGAATATTTGTGCTTATGATAGACCATAGTGGGTTGAGATATTTGTTTGACCAACCAAAACTCAATGGTAGACAAGCTAGGTGGATGGCTCTCCTTAGCGAGTTTGATTTTGAAATCAAACATATCAAAGGAAAGGAGAATAGGGTGGATGATGTCATTAGTAGAAGTATGAAAGTGATTCACTTGGCATTTGTAAGCGCCAATGAATCAACCATCAAAGAGAGAGTCAAAAGTGCATAAGAAACATATGCATTTTTCAATACTATGACATCATACCTAAAACAAGAGCCCACAGGGATAAAGTATGAAGGATATTAGATGTTTAATGATGATATGCTAACTTACAAAGGTAGATTGTATATTTTGAATTGTGATGACTTGAAGATGTTCATAATGGATGAACTACACAAAATACCACATACTGGCCATCCTGGTTATCAAAAAATGATCACGACCACTAGGAGACTATTTTATTGGCCTGGACTGAACAAGGACATAACTGATTACTTAACTAAGTGTCTAGAATATTAGCAGGTTAAGGAAGAGAACTGACACACAAAAGGGATGTTGTAGCCTCTACCAATTCCAGAATTGAAATGGGAAATCATCTCCATGGATTTCATCGCAGGGCTACCAAAATCAACTAAGAAGAATGACATCATCATGGTAGTTTTGAACAAACTGAGAAAGACTGCTCACTTCATTCTCGTCAAGTAAACTTGCAAAGAAATAGATATTGCCAGTATTTTCATGAAAGAGATATTTAGACTGCATGGCATGCCTAAGGAAATTATATCCGACAGAGACACAAAATTTACTTCAAATTTTTGGAAATCTCTATTTGTTGGTTTCAAAACAAAATTTCTATTAGTACAGCCTACCACCCTCAAACTGATGGATAGATAGAGAGGGTAAACCAAGTGTTATAGGAAATGTTGAGGATGCATGTAATGCATCAACCCAAGAAGTGGGAAGAATTCCTACCACTGGTAGAATTTTCCTACAACAATGGCTATCAAGAGTCATTGAAAATGAGCCCTTTTGAAGCCCTATATGGAAGGCAATGCAATATTCCAATCGGTTGGAACACACCATTGGAAATAATCACAATCGGGCCATATATGCTAAAGAAAATGGAACAAAAAGTAATTCATATTAGACTGAATCTGAAAATAGCCTGGGATAGACAAAAGAGTTATGCAGACAGAGAAAGAACTCTTAAAGAATTCAAAGCAGGGGATCATGTGTATCTATGAGTTAGACCTAGGAAAATATCTTTGAGGATGGGAGATTGTGCCAAGATGGAACCTTGGTATTGTGTACCCTTTTAAATCTTGGATAGAGTGGGACCTGTGGCCTATAGACTAGTACTCCCTCCCATAGTGAAGGAACACAATGTTTTCCATGTTTCGTTATTAAATAAATATGTACATGATTCTAATCATATTATTGACTGGTCTGTGATTCAGGTGGAACCAGAGGGAGATGTCCCTCCAGAACCTCAATGCATAATAGAAATGAAGGAGACCCTACTCAAGAACAAAACCATTGCACAGGTCAAGGTGGAGTGGAAATACTTTGGCCCAGATGAGGCCACATGGGAAATGGAGGATGCCATGAGACAATCATATCCCTTTTTGTTTACTTCTATACATATAGAGAATATAGGAAGATAGAACATTGAGGACGATGTTCCTTTAAAGGGAGAGGATTGTAACACCCTATTTTCCCCAGTCTGTAAATATAAATACAATTGGACAAGAGACTATAACAGACTAGATATGTGTGAATGATTGATTTGATGAACCTTGGTATAAAAAGGTCAATGTATGCATTTTATGTTATTAATAGGAAATGGAATTGTGAGGAGTATGTCCCTCTACCGTAACCTCAATGCATAATAGAAATGAAGGAGACCCTACTCAAGAACAAAACCATCACGTGTCAAGGTGGAGTGGAAATACTTTGGCCCGTGATGAGGCCACATGGGAAATGGAGGATGCTTTGCCGAGACAATCATATCCCTTTGTTTACTTCTATACATATATAGAGAATATAGGAAGATAGAACATCGAGGACGAGCACCTTTAAAGGAGGGGATTGTAACACCATTTTTTTTCCCCAGTCTGTAAATATAAATACAATTGGACAAGAGACTATAAATGCATCAGATATGTGTGAATGATTGATCGATGAACCTGGTATAAAAAAGGTCAATGTATGCATTTTATGTTATTAATAGGAAATGGATATGTTGCATAACTAATGAAAGGGGGATTTTCCAAGATGTAATGATAGACCATGGATTCTATGAGATAGATGGTGAGGTGAACCATGAATGGTTGATATGAACCCCACCAAACTAGTATCCTACTGGAATTAATGACTCAGAACAATCCTATAACCCAGATAAAGAATTACCATTCAACATGGTAGTTAGGAGAGTCCTCAAGAGTTAATGAGGATATGGGGTAGAGTACCCATTTGTAAGACTCCATACCTGACCACGAGTTGCAGATTCGAACCCATGTGACTTTGATGAGAAAGGAAAGGAAGAGGTAATTCATGGGCAAAGGCGAAAGAGAGGAGGAAGTTATCTACGAAGAGAGTGGAGTGGAAAGAGAAATCTTAAGAAGAGAAAAAGAATGGTTACAAAGCTCTGGTTCTAGGAAGAACCGGGGAATAAGCTCATTCTGAACGTAAGAAGCTATTGGAAAGGTTTTTCATTACAAGCTATTAAACAAGGTTGACGAGTGACTGTGGAAGTCCTTGGGAAGACCTCCTTGCTTGGTACAGAGAAAACCCACTACCAGGATCCTGTGGGAGGAGGAGGGTAACCTTTGTCCCTGACTATTGTTGAGCAATAAGAAAGAGTCTCTCTCATAGCATCATGTTCTGGATCAGGGGTGTCCAGTGGTAAATCCATTAGGAGTGGTTGTGCCTATGGTTGGGTGGAAAAAGGCACCCCTTTCAGCAGTCGCTTCAAAAACTCTAGTTTTCTGATAAGTATCTTCATACTTTGTGTACTAAAATAGGATTAGCGATTGAATATATTTATGCATCTATGAATGAGTTCGATGTTGAATGGTTAAGTTAGATATATGCATTATCTCTCTATGAAATCATGCTTGTAATGGGAATATACTTGAATCAACTGAGCAATTAGAGTTCTAATATGTGATCCTATAATGGTGTCGGTCTCTAAAACCTTCCCCCTCACGGGAAATTTCTAAGTTCAAACCCTCTGGAAGGAGGATGCATCCTTCATATCTCTCACCCATTTGACCGATGGCTCATGCCCATGTTCTTAACTCATTTGCTGCTAAAGGGATTAACACTTATCCCACAAGAATTTCCAAAGGACCCATATGACCAAGGTCCAAGGATGATTTTAAGGGCTAAATTTCACTCATGGGCTAATTTTCCATTGTTTTTTCAAAACTAAGCTTAGCTATTTTAAAAATGATTCACCCAAATTTTATAGGATAAAATTATTTTACCTTAAAAATCACCAAAATTTTATAAAAATTATATAAAATCCTTAGAAATTTGAATATTTTTACAAAAATATCGCCAATCATTTATAGTTGGAATATGAATGATTAGTAAGATTCACCAAGGTTTCTACATTTTAAAATAAATTACCATCCTTAAAATCATCCTTGCCAAGGTCTGGGAACCTTGCACTAGCTGAAAGGAGCTAATCCTTTCCGACTTCATAACTCCGAGAGTTTGTAGTTCTAAGGGTGTTGCAACCTTAACCAAATCTCGGCTAAGAGTAGAGATTACAACTTGTGATTCATTAGAGGATCCATATGACCAGGGTCTAGGAACCCTGCACTAGTTCGAAAGGTGCTAGCTCTTATTGGTTTCGAAACTCCGGGAGCTAGAAGCTATAGGATGTTAAGACTTCACAACCACCAAAACTCCCGAATGACGGAGTTGCAAAGCGACGCAGACTGCAGATACAATGATGGTCGAAAATTATTCCCCCCTTCGGATCTACACTGTAGTCATTTTGTCTTTGACCAATTCGGGAGAATAGAGGTGTCGTAACACCAAATCCCCCGAAATTCGAAGTTGCAAAGTATTGTGGACCATCGATCCTCGAATCCTTCTCAACAGTTGATCTGAGGACTCCATTGAGAACCTCGCTTAACCATCCATCAACTAGGACATGTGTCCATGGATCGAGTATCTCTGAGAGGTTTTTCCTTGTTAGTGAAAGGGTACTTCGCCAGAGTACTGAAGGCCGAACTCCATCTGAGTCATCCATCGTTAAATACATGTGTCACTAGATTCTGTTGTCCGGAGACTTGGCACTCCAGAAGGAAGCTAGAAACTACACGCTTAAACTCTTGAATGTCGGAGTCACAAATTAATGAGAGTCATTGATCCGAAGGAACTTGGGGACCCCTCATGACCGTTTGATCTAGATGGTGGTAAGTTTGGTGCTGACCTACTCTGGGAGAAAACTGGAGACTACACGACTGAACCCCCGAAGGATGAAGTGATGTGGACCGTTGATTCGAAGAAACACTGGATCCATCTATGATCATTGGATCTACGATATGGTCAATTCAGCGTCGACTACTCTGAGATAAAGGAGAATTTTACATGACCAACCCCCCCGAAGGATGAAGTTGCGAAGCAACGAGAGCTGTGGATCTATGGATCTACATGGATAGATCTCAACTGTGAGATTTGAAGGACTTTAGAAAACCATTTTTCTAGGGTCAATGTGCCTCACTAATGTCATATAGGATGGCGTGGAACCATAAATGAGGTGACACGTGTCACCGATATATGGACATTTTGCAGACCCCTTATGCCTATTAGTGCATGACATGCGTCACCCCTTGATGAGGACATGTTTTACCCCTGGCCCTTGCAACGTGTCAGCCTCTGGTTCGTGCCCTCCTAGCCAACGTGGTTGGTGATGCGACTGGGACTCCGGGAGCCTAGGACTTTGGGAGTTCGAAATATTTTGGGTGTAGTATTGTAGAGGGATGTTCAACATAGAACTCTGAATTCCAAATATCGACGTTCAACGTAGAAAACTGAATGCCGAACATGGACGTTCAACGTAGAACGCCAAATGCCGAACATCGATGTTCAATGTAGAACACTGAACGTTGATCGACGAATGGATGAGGCCACGTGGAGAGACTTTGGGACTTTGAGAGGTCTCGTGTGTAGACAACAAAGGGGCACTTAACACCAAACACTAGATTATCCTTAGGTGCATGCCTTAAACAGGAGGAATATCTGCCATCGGATTTAATGGGGGATGGATCTCCACCATAGATAGAGGAGTGTTGAGATTTTTGGGGCATCAGGGAATTCTAGATGATATGTTTGAGGTGGATGCTACATGGCCCTTGACTAATAACATCCGAAGAGTTTCAGGAGGAAATAAATTGCAAACCAAAAATCATATTTTAGTGTGGTGGCAACTGTTAGAAAGATCGTGACGAGCAGTAGCCAATGTATATCCCGGATTTGGGATTGATATAGTTAAGGAAAGATGAAATTATGATGCCCCATACCTTAAAAGAGTATTTATGGGTCAGGTGTGTTACATTGTGAGAAAGAGTGATGAACTGATTGTTTTTGACAACAAGTTAACTGTCCATAAACAGTGAGAAAAATAAGTTTGAAAACCTTGATTTTGGTGCCCAAAAAGTGGTCATATGATAGGCATGTTGGGAAATAATTAGAATCCTCAGAAATCTTCATGGTATGAGAGCTCTTGGTGGAAAATACTTTCTTATTTCTAGTGCATTCAGTGGACAGTTTTGTGACAATGAGTTGGCATATTTTTGGACAGTGTGTTGACAGAGTTTGTGGGAAGATTTGTTGATAGTTGCAGAACTGATTTTTTGACACTTGTGGACAGCCTTTTGTCACACCTACATGGAAAAGAGTGAGGATGATTTAGACAACCTCTCTTCACGCCTATTTTGTCAGGAGTGAGATTGTAGTTCTACTGCCTCTTTTCACAACTGTGTTAACAGGAGTGAGGTAGTGTTCTTGTGAATTTTTAGCATTAGTGTGAGATTAAGTGGACAACCATGTTGGTGTCCCAGATGCGGGAAAAAGATAGGCTAGATGGAGCTAGCAACTGGTCCCCTTGGAATGCCAGGATCACTTTCTCCTTAGAATACCTTGAACTATGGGATATAGTTCATACTCCCATTGTTGTTCCTCTTGTCACTGCTCTCGTGTTGGTGGCAGAGTTCAGGAAGAGTAACAACAAGGCAAAAATGACTATTTTTGACGAGGTGAGAGACCACATCATTCCACATTTGACTAGTAAAGACTATGCATTTGAGATGTGGGATTCTTTATGTAAGATTTACCAGAGTCCAAACCATAACCATAAGATGGTTATGCAGGACAAGATCAAGAGAATTCATATGCTCGATTCTGATTCAGTTACATCATTCCTTGGAAGATTCACTCAGATTAAACATGATCTTGCAGTCATCAGAGAGATAGTGGACCAATACTTTATGGAGAGGACAACTTTAAGCAAATTTACCAAACAATGGGGTTCATTTGTTCGAGGTATTGTTTCCCGGGAGGTTATGCCTACTTGGGAGATACTTTGGGATGATTTCATACAGGAGGATAAGAGATGCATCTTGGAGTCCTCAAGAAAACAATGGATTACTCAGGGTGATGAGGACCTTGCTTTGTGGACTAAGGGCAAGAATAAGATCGATAGGGGTGATAGAAAGGGTCCCAGGGGAGGGTCCAAACCACAACAAAGTGGCGGTGGGAAAGAGAGAGACATGAGGACAGTGAGATTCTTTTCTTATGGAGAGATGAGTCACTATGCAGGAGAGTGTCCCAAGAAAAAGAAGAAGAAGCAACATGATGATACTGCAGCGACAACATAGGAGGTTGAGTATGCAACTCAGTTTGCGAGGGAGTGTGCATTTGTCAGTTGTTGTTCAATTTGTGCACCATCCAACATCAAGTGGGGAGACAGAGTTGAAGAGGACCTATTGAATCATACTAGTGATTCAGAGGGAGCTTAGATTTAGTTTTAGAGGACACCATATTCAGGGGTGACTAGTCCACCTAAGACAACTGCAGTTTTAGATTTGTCGAGAAAGAGGGTTGGTGCATGGGCTTCAGAGAATCAAATATTGATGAAGAGGAGGAGAAGGGCACCACAGAGGCTCTAGCCTCACTTGGCTATGGAGATGAGTAGATCAGGTTCAAGTTCCACTTCAAGTGGAAGTCACTTGGTGAGAGGCCAAGTTGAGGATCTTGGTGAGATGCCAAGATCCAGTTACTCTTGGTGAGATGCCAAGATTCAGTTACTCTTGGTGAGATTCTAAGAGTAATGACCATTGGTGATATGTCACGAGGTAGAAATCCTTGGTGGGAGACCAAGGTTGATATATTTGGTGTGATACCAAGATATATTTGATCTTGGATAGGTGGAGATGGAATTCTATCTATAGATTAAGCAGATTGAGAAGATCTGTGTTAGAGACCACTTTTGATGATCAGGGTACATCCATACTCACCAAGTATTTTCCAGTAGCAAACCATGTCCACTATAGGGATGCGATTGGGGGTGAATGGAAATTTCCTTGGTAAGAGGGACTGTTGAGATTTGGGTACCTTGGAAAGTGGTCCCCTTGTGTTTGTGAGTCTCTAAACACAAAGGGGGAGACTATTACCCTTAATACTTTACTTTGTGTTCTAATTTCACTTTGAATTGGGGGATTTAAGTCAAAAGTGAAATAAGTCACTTAAGCCATTAAAGTGACATTTAATTCACTTTGTGGGTGATTTAAAGGACATAAAGAAAACTAAGGAAAGTGGGTTTCCTAAGTGAGATTTTAGGATTAAATCTCACCCATTGATTAGACATGGCTAGATTGGATCTAGGCCATTGATATTTTAGGGTTTGGCCAAAGGAAGCTAAAGGAGGAAAAAGGGTAATTAAGAGATTCACTTGTCACTTGAGAGAGTTGAGTGAGGAGAGGAAGAGAAGAGAACACTTGGGTGCCTTTCTTGAGGAGAAGAGGGCACATGAGTGAATGTTTCTCTTCTATAAGGGTGCCCTTCTAGGAGGAATACCCTCGAGCAGTAGTACACTGGATTTCGTAGGTGGTTGGACCACCTATCCTTTAGAGAAGGTCCACAACATTTACATCCATGATAGACTTTAGTTACAATACCTACAAAATTATTGTATACATAACACATTAGTGTTTAAGAATAAAATTTCAATCACAATGAATTAAATAGGCAAATAAATATTGTTATGTATATAAACAAAGAAATAAACAAGTTAATTACCAGAGAAAACTCCTATTCCTGGAAAATAATGTGTGGTGTAATCACATATGCCATACAATGTAAAAATCCTCTTTGTTGCGATGGGTATTGATACATTGTATACATGCATCCCTTCCCATAGTTACTTCAATTCACCTACCAATGGTTGTAGGTAGACATCCATATTCTTCACTTGTCTTCTACCGGGGACTATAAGAGCCAACATAAGATGTTCATTCTTCACGAAAAACCATGGGGGGATATTGTTATTGATCACTACCACATGCCAAACAAAATAGTTGGTGTTTTGGAGGGAATATAGGTTCACGCCATCCATTGCCATGATGATTCGTAGACTTCGTACTTCATCCTTTAATTTTTTTGGCCATGTATTCTCTATATGCTTCATGGCTATTGAATTTGTTGAGATTCACATAACTCCTGAATCACTTATGTGCGAGGCATGCCATCCCTGCAACATAGCTAATTATTTGCAACGAAAGATCCTTTGAATCCTTGGGATTATAGGCATGTGCCTCAATATATTATGAGGAGGACCATGCGATTTACCATTTTATTTGATTTATGGTACTTGTCATGCCTTCATTTTGGACATATCTCTTTGTATGCATATTCTCCTCTACATAGAATATAATCGTTCAGACATGCATGATATGATATATACTCAACACCCAACATTTTCAACAAATTCTTTGTCTCTTCGCAGCTACCGGAAAAAACATTATCACTAGGAAGAACCTTATCTTTCAATATCATGCAGTTAGTGGGAAATAGAAATGTACAAGATCATTTAATGTTTATAAGAGAAACCATTTATAATGTTGATTGTGTGACAATATTTCTCAAAATTAATATAAGGCACTTGTTGGTCAATTACCTCAATATTGTCGAGAAACATGCGTTTGACTTGCAAAACTTTGCTTTCACGTTGTACAGTAACATTGTTGTCCCAAGCTGCTTAGACTTTGACCGGGCACTAGGTCAAAAGAGAGGGGTGGTGGAAGCATATTTTAGGCTTTTGAAAATGGTATCACTGATATGAACACCATCCCCTAGCTCGTTGTTCTGAAATGCGTCTAACAACATTGTCTCCATGGAATTCATATCCCATAAGTAATCATCCATACCAACCTCTTTTTGATTGTCTCCATTTCCAACTTCTGAAGAACTACTATTGTGCTAGTCATTCCTAATTGGTGAATCTAGACATAGTGTAAGTTTTAAACATGCGAAGTAAAGCAAGGCATACCGATTCTTAAGAAAAACAAAAATTAATCAATGGCTCATACACAAAGTACACATAGATTTACGCAGTCGGGATTTTCAGACATAGTTGTCGAATCTGACGCTCCCACACACACACATGCAAATAATATAACACATACCCAACATTATCCCACTTGTTGTTTTCTTTGCATATAGGGGTTCACAAGATTACATAGTTAACAATCCAGGGAAGCAATGCCCATTTTTACTCTACACCGGGATAACTTATTTGTGCTCACATACTTTGTCAATGAATCTGCAACATTCTTCAAAGTGTCAACCTTTTCTAGAAACACCTTCTTTTCTTCAGCCATGTCTCTCACTAAGTGATAGTGAACATCAATATTCTTTGTATTCAAATGATAAGTGTGGTTCTTTTCCAGGAATATTGCACTCTGACTGTCACAAGCTAATATCACTGCTTGTTATACCAACCCAATATCTGAATCCAATCTTTGTAACCATAATTCTTTCTTTATTGCATGAGTGGCTGCCATGTATTCAACTTCTGTAGTTGAGAGTGCCACTACAAAATGTCTTTTTATCATCCAACTGATTGCTCCTCCAAATAGATTAAACACGTACCCACTTATAGATATTCTACGATCTAGATCTCTAGCCTAGTTTGCATCAACAAACCCATGTATGTCCAACACTCTATCCAATTCTGGTCTTCTTTGGTAGAACAATCCATAAATGGTAGTGCCACACAAATACCCGAAGAACCTATTTATTGTTGTCCAATGCTCCTTCCCTAGTTTTGACATATACTTGCTCAAAAATCCCACTGCATGTGCAATTCCCGGTATAGTACAAATTATTGCATACATCAAATTGCTGACTACACTAGCATACAAAACATGGGACATGTCCTCTTCTTCTTCCCGTGTCTTGGGAGACTGATTTGCAAATGAATTTACACCTATAGGAACAAGAACCTTGATCGGTTTACTTCCATGCATATTAAACTTCTGCAATATCATCTCAACATATTTTCTCTGATTCAACTAGAGTTTCTTGTTTGCATGATCTCTTTTAATCTCCATTCCCATAATGAAGTTAGCAACACCGAGATCCTTCATGTCAAATTTGGAGGATAGTTGTGATTTCACCTCCTTGATAACATCCATGTTATTTCCTACCAGCAACAT